>JAGKTI010012173.1:0-18029 GCA_018397915.1 Birgus latro | reverse complement strand
GATAAGGAATAAGAATTGTTTTTGAAAAGTGGATACCTTAAAATAAGGAATAAAGATTGTGTCTGAAAGATGGACACTATAGAATGTGTGTGTGTGTGTGTGTGTGTGTGTGTGTGTGTTTTCAAAAGATGCAGAGTAGGAAGATTGTGTACTTAAATGGTTGGGTCATATAGACAGAATGTATGTAGATAAAGTGGTGAAAAGTGCTATGAGTGATTGAGTTGAAAGTGGGAGGAAGTGTAGTCAAGCAAGGTGATCTGATACTGTAACTGAGTGGGTAAGTTAGGTATGAGTGTTCTTGAGACTAGGGACTTAAAAGGCACAAGTAGCAGGATGAATATTGTACAGTATGGAGGAGTGGCATTGACTGTCTGGCAGGTGTATGTAGAAAAAAAAAAAAAATAATCCATCCATCCATCCATCATCCACTCCTATGTTGCCCCATGACGAGCGAAGGGGCCCGGGGTTAGGCAAGTTGGTCCTGACATTTAAGATGAGAGTGACCAGCCTTACTCATCCCTGAGTGGCATATCATGAACAGTGAACCCCGACCACCCCTTGGATATAAACCTACACAGTCTCATCCGACTGGAGTGCCTTAATCACCCACTAAACCATCAAGCACCAATATTTGGTTATATGGTTACCACCAAGTGTAATACAGTAAATGGTTTCCTGGTGTACAGGAAACCATTTGTCTTGTCACTCAGTGTTGAGTCACCCATAGGCAGAAGGAAGAGGAAAGAATGAAGGAAAGAAAGACAGAAGAGGGAGTGTAAAGTCACCTGTAGGCAGAAGGAAGAGGAAAGAATGAAGGAAAGAAAGATGGAAGAGGAAGGAAGGAAGATAGGAAATGGCAGACACCCAAAGCAGCACAACATTAAGTGGATGGTGAGTGCCCCCACCTACCACTAAAAATAATAATAATAAAAAAAATAGTTCTGTGAGGTGGAGTCAGCATTCCTTAAGCTTGAATGATGTTTTAATCCCTAGGATACGCAGTTCAATCGAGCGAACTTCTTTGAAAACCTGTATATGGATCTGATTTTTTAACTCTTACAAAAGTGAAAAGTTTTATGCCCAAGGCTTAGAGCTTGAATTTTCACACTGTATGCCGCAAACCAGAGCATTTTAGACCAACTGGTTCATGAGCTATAGCCCGTCAAAGTTGAAAAAAGTTACCCTTCCAGGCAGGGCGGCTCCAGTTTTCTATGCACTCCCACTCTATCCCACCCTCATTCCTCCCTTCCCATGACCTTCCTCACCCACTCCCATCACCCTCCCACTCTTCCTCCCTTCACATGACCTTCCTCACCCACTCCCATCACCCTCCCACTCTTCCTCCCCTCCCTTCCTCCCTCTCTCCCCTCACCACAGGACAAAGAGGAAAGGCAGAGAGGGAGTACAAGAGTGTGGAGGATGGGTGGGGGGGATATAACCCTCCCCAGGGAGACAGGGAGGGGGGGAAAGGGGGGGAACTATGGTGGCATGATGGAGGATGGTGGGCGAGGGGGAGGGAGGGAGGGAGGGAGCAGGAAGTGGTCAGAGACAAGGGTGGGGGAGAGGGAATAAAGATATTGGGGTAGAGGAAGGTGGTGAGAGGGGGGTGGGGGAAACACCCCCCTCCATGGGTAGGGGCCTGGATCCTCCCCTCTCCCTACTCAGGACCTAGTTCTCATTGGTTTGCATCGATGTACAGTACGTCACAATCGGGGCGGAGCCGAGTGTCCGCAGTTTTTTACAAAGGCTCCTTTGTCGATCATATTCGGCATCAAGCCAAATTCTGGAAAAGGATTGATTGATCCTATTAGTACTTTAGGGGTTAATGAGTGTGTGGCCCACTTCACGGGGCATGCTGTTGATATTTCTCCCACTTTTGTACTTTGAATGTTTTTGGATTCTGTCAGTACTTCATCCCTTCCTCAGGTGATGTAAAAAAATAAAGATGATTCTGAGTTATAATCAGTTACAGAAATTTTTGCTGTTGATGACATCCATTTACCAAAATCAGATGCTGCTGCTTGTCAAGATTAAGTGGTAACAACCAGCCTTTTATGACCCCATGCTATATGGAGGGTGGGAGGGAGGGAAGTGAAAGGAAATTAAGTGGATGAAAGTAAATTGAAGTGTAAGGAAGTGAAGTTCTATCTGTCTATAGCCCGACACCCAAATCCCGCAAAGGTTGGCCGCAGACAAAGTGCCTCCAAGTCGCTGTGTCACCCACCATTTGATTGCCCTCCCCCCAACTCACTCCCCCCTCCCTCATATACCTCAGCTCCATCCCTACACCTCATCCTCGGTCTCCCTCTCCCCCTTCCTCCCTCCACTTCACCCACGTACACCCTGTTAGTCCACATACACCCTCTTAATCAGTCTTTCATTCTCCATTCTCTTCACATGTCCAAACCACCTCAGTGTATTTCTCCTAATTTTCTGAACCACATCCACATCCACCCCACAATGTTCTTTCACTTCTTCATTCGTCAACCTGTCCCTCCATGTCACTTCACATGCTTCTCCCAGGTAACTGATTTCCACTGCTCTCACTCTTGACCTGTTCTCCTCTAGCAAGGGCCACGCCTCACATCCATACGTCAGGGTAGGGATCACAGTACTGTCAAGCAGTGACTTCTTAACTTCCATACTCACCTCCCTATTTCTCATTACTGCTTTCAGTGAACCAACAACCTTCTTTCCTTGCTGTACCCTTTCAAGCACTTCATCCCCCAAACTTCCATTTGTACTCATCATACTACCCAAGTACTTGAATGCACTCACATTCTCCAAACCCTCACCATCCAACCTCACTGTGCATTCTGTGACTTCATTCCTCTCAAACACCATAACTTTACTCCTGTTTACATTAACTTTCAGATTCCTCTTCTTACACACTGTCCCAAACTCATTCACCAAGCCTTGCAACTCCCATTCATCTTCTCTCAACAATACTGTATTATCAGCAAACAGCAACACCAGACTCTTCCATACCTCACCCTCATTAGAACCACCCCCACATCCACCGCCCTACCTTGCACCTCGTTTACAACCCCATCCATGAATATATTAAACAGCTGTGGAGACATCACACATCCCTGTTTCAGTCCCACATTTAGATAAAAGATCTCACTCAGCTCACCATCCCCTTGCACCGTAACCCCAGCTCCCTTGTACATACTCTTCACAGCACTCGACAATTTCCCATCCACTCCATATATTCTTAACCCCTAGGCTGCTGAGAACTCTGAGATAAGTCATGCCCTGGTGCGGCTATTTTCCGTTAACATTCATTAAGAGCCTTCTGAGAGGTTTGTAGCAGTCTGTTGACCAGTGCTTCTCAGATGCTTGCCACAGCCAAGGGGTTAATAAGTGGAGTTGAGGAAAATAAAATGAAGTGGGTGAAAGGAAATTTATGTGAATGGAGGCAGAGTGGATGAAAGGAAGTTGCAGAAGATTTATATATTGGAAGAAATTGAACTGAAGTGGAAGGAGGCTAGTGAAATGAAGAATTTAAAAAAATAATGAAGTGAAATGTAAGAGGAGGTGAAAAGTAAGAGGTTGGAAGTGATATGGAGGCAAGTGAAGTGAAGAGATGAGAAGCAAAGCTAAAAGGAGTGAAGGGGTGGTAAGATAAAAAAGAGAGAGAAAATGACAGGCATAAGTATGGAAAAAAAAAAAAACTAATGGAAGTCAGACAGTGAAACTTGGTAAAAAATCTATAATTTATGTCCTAAGCCAGTTTATACCTGGTCCTGGTTGGGTTGGCTAAATCCAGTGAGGTTGTTCTGATAATCTGCTCCTGACAGCTCTGACGATTAACTTTATAGATTCTGTTTAGTTTGGTGAACTAATGGACTCTCTCAAGTTCATCTGATAGCCGATTTTGAACCAGGTTCAAAGAGCAAGCGTTGAATTGCCTTGAGACATAGTTCTAATTGTTCTTGAGTTCTTGATGCTCTTTGTCTCTTCAGAAACATTGATGTAGCCTTCTGGCAAAGAAATATCCTTTTACAGTAGAACCTCAATTATCTGCGAGCCAATCAACTGGAATTGGTGTTAAACAGGACAGTTTAAAGAAAAATTCCAAAATCGATCAACTGGGGAAAATCCAAGACCTAACCGGCATTTCAAATTCACCGTGCAACCATCCCGCCCGAATGTTTTCTTTCCTTCGCAGCCTACTGGATTACTTCAGCCTACTGGAGCCTCGATGAGTCATGAGTGTGTACACATTACACATTACTGTATTACTGTACAATGTACACTATACATATACACAAGTTACATTAGTTTTATGTATTATTACATTAATTATTATGTATGTGGTATTATTTCTGTATATGCAAGTCACACTACTTCTATAGTGTATGGTATAAGACAGCAGTTCTCAAACTTTTTAGTAGGTGACCATATTTGGAATATTTCAAGATTTTGCAACCCATGGGGTAGAGAGAGAGAGAGTAACCTGTAAATAGCCTATCATAGTTATTAAGAACATGCTAATAGTGTCGTAAGGATAATTACAATTTCAGTTAAGTAAATAAAATACACTGAAAGCATTAGGCCTGTTTTATATCCCTGCAACCCATCAAAGTTCCTCTCACAAAATCACTGGAGTAAGACAACAGGAAATGGGTGTTATTCAGTTATCCAGAAAAATCGATTTTCTGACATTTTGAATTCCCTTTGATCCTGTAGCAATCTTATATTGGAGGGCAGGCCTCACCAAAAGTGTCTCTGACTTTAGTGGCAGGTGCGTGGCCCTGTTTTGAGATGGAATGGAAACCCTCCCCTCCCCCTCACCGTGTCATTGTGTTCTTTCGCAACTGTAGACAATGTCTGTGCCACTGGTACAAGAGAGGAGATCCCCAGGAGGCAGTAAATCCTCTTCCATGATGTCTCTTATTCCAGCCTTTGCCCACCTCATACAAAGGTTGGAAACCTCTTTGGAGCTGCTTCTGCCTCTTTCCAGCAGTTTCATGACCTTGAGAAGACTTTCACTGCCTTTTTTATGCTGAGTGATGAATAATGTGCTGCCTATGAAAAGTTAGGTCCCTTGTGTTCTGTAGTATTTTTGAGGATCAGTAGTCAGTTATAATGGTCTCTCCAAGCATCTTCAGTATGCTCATTTTCTACCACTACCTTTCTTTCATCATTCTTCACACACTGTTCGTCTGTGATATCCACATTGATTTGCCACCTTAAATACTTTATTTTCCCTCCCAACACTAGATTATCCAGCAAAAGTTTCTGAGACTCAGATTTTGCCCTATATACCTGTACCTCCTTTCTGGCCTTAATCATGGCTGCCAAGTATTCATATCTATACCCTCTTTCCATTCATGGAAAAATCTTTTCTCCATAACTGCGGCTTCTGCACCCTCATCCAACCACCACGTTACCTTATGTTGTAGAGGGCCCCTTATCCATCCACACATTGAATCAGTAACTCTCAAGAGATTGTTCATGAGAGATCATTACTGCACTTTAACACTTCCTTCAGTAGCTCCCTATTCATTCACCCCTCTATTCATCTTGCTATAGAATGCATACTTTACTTCTTGGTTTTCAGTTTATACCTGTACCTCCTTTCTAGCCTTAATCATGGCTGCCAAGTATTCATATCTATACCCTCTTTCCATTCATGGAAAAATCTTTTCTCCATAACTGCGGCTTCTACACCCTCATCCAACCACCACGTTACCTTATGTTGTAGAGGGCCCCTTATCCATCCACACATTGAATCAGTAACTCTCAAGAGATCATTACTGCACTTTAACACTTCCTTCAGTAGCTCCCTATTCATTCACCCCTCTATTCATCTTGCTATAGAATGCATACTTTACTTCTTGGTTTTCAGTTTCCTCACTTTCTTCCGGGGTGCATGGGTCCTCTTCATCACCCACTTCTTTAGCACCATGTTGTGTATCAGCAATTTTTGTTTCTCCCACCAGTGTGAGAATCCTTTCCTCTTCTTAACAGAAAAATTTTAAGGCATCTTTCCTATCACAACCTTCTTTGTGATAGTCAGTATGGGTTCCATCAGGGACGCTCCACTGGTGATCTTCTCACCTACCTTTCGGACTCCTGGTCATCCTCCTTTCAGGACTTTGGCGAAAGCTAGGCCATTGCATTTGACATCTCAAAGGCTTTCGATCGAGTCTGGCATAAATCTTTAATTTCCAAACTGCCCTCTTACAGTTTCACTCCTTCTATCTGGGCCTTCATCTCTAGTTTCCTTTCTGGTCGTTCTATAGCTGCTGTTGTAGACAGCCATTGTTCTTCTCCTAGATCTATCAACAGTGGTGTTCCTCAGGGCTCTGTACTATCACCAACTCTCTTCCTTTTATTCATCAGTGACCTTCTAAGCTGTACATCTAACACTATCCACTTGTACACTGATGATTCCACCCTTCACCTTTTTATTTGGTTCCCGCAACGTTCATCTCAGCAGTTACTTCAACAAACAAGCGATGAGGCTATGGCACACCTAATGTCTGACTTGGCTCGTATCTCTGGTTGGGGTAAAAATAATCTTGTTTTTAATGCATCAAAGACTCAGTTCTTACACCTATCAACCCGACAAAATCTTCCACAGGAGTACCCACTAATGTTTAATAATGTCCAGCTCATTCCTGCATCATCCTTGAACATGCTTGGGGTTTCATCCACTAGGAACTTATCTTGGAAAGAACATATTACATCTCTTGTGAAATCTGCTTCCAAAAGATTAGGTGTGCTAAGCCGACTCTGAATCTTCTTTATCACTGCACAGTTGTTGACTTATTCACGGGTTTTATTCACTCCTGTGTGGAGTACAACTCTTATGTGTGGGGAGGTGCCCGACATACAGCTCTTCTCAATAGGGTGGAGTCAAAGGCTTTTCATCTCATTAACTCACCACCTCTTACTGGCTCCCTTCAACCTCTGTCCCTTCGCTGCACTGTTGCATCTTTGTCTCTTTTCTATCACTACTTCAATGCCACTGTTCCTCAACTGTCTGCTTGCATCCCTCCACCTTTACGATGGGCACATAGCACCCGTCTAGCAACAAACTCTCATCCCTTTTCTGTCCAACTCTCTAATGCAAGAGTTAACCGTTACTCCCAGTCCTTTTTTAATGCAACTGGTCAACTTTGGAACTGTCTTCCTCTGTCTGTATTTTCTACTTCCTGTGATCTCCAGTCTTTCAAACGCAGTGTGTCCAGGCATCTCGAAATGAACGGATCTTGAATTTGGCTCTCTTTCATATTGTTTTTGTTCTTTCTTGGAAGGAACAGTTTGCGGGCTCATGGCCTTCGGTTCCTTCTTCCTTGCATTAAAAAAAAAAGAAGAAAAAAATGTTAACTTCCTAGGAAATGGGAATGAGATTGTAAGATAGTGGATTTATCTGCATGACATAGGTTGAGGCAGTGCATGTAAATGCTGTAGTGATGAGCCAATGAGAAAATGGAGAGGCATGGCTGAGATGTCTCCTTTCTTACTGTATTACTAATGCAAGCAAGAGGGTGGGTGATGGGATGCAGAATAGTGCCCCTGTCCACCCATCCTAAACCCTGCAGTGATGCCACCTTCCACCCCAGCTGGCTGATTGCCCAGCAAGTGCAGTTGCACACTGCATATTCATAAATTTAAATCACAGTTTGTACACTGAGTGAGTAACAATGTACAATAGTTAAGCAAATAAATTTTAAAGGTAACCAAGAGCAACCAAGTGACCTCCAGCAATGCCCAGGAACAAGGGGAAAGGCTTGTGATAGAGAATGTGCCATGTGCATCTCCTCTATTTAATAATGTTGAACAAAAAATGCAAGAAAATATATTTGTGTAGTAGAAGATTCCAACACTGGGGTAAAATTGAATGAGTGAGCGAGCACAATACTATGCTGCATAGAGTTGTACAGTACGATCTAGGCAGATACCTGGTACTCTGAACCTGGTTAATTCATACCTCACCCGGAATATACAGGAAAAATTAATGTAAAACTTGGTCAGAATCTTAGTAAAACTTCCCCTGTTAAATGGACATCCTATTGAACCATAAGAAATAGAAAAAGTTTTAATTAAAAAACACTCAGGTATGCATTTGAGGTGAAAGTTAAACAGTAACATGTAGAAAGAATAAAGATGTTCACAGTACACCATGCTGAACTAAAGTGAAGTGAGAGTTTTGTGCAGATAGGGGATAGATTCAGCAGTGGCTTCTTGCTACAGTATTCTGACATCCTGAATTATGGAGAATTTAACCTGTAAAGTGCTACAGGCCTTTCGAGAGGCCTGTTCTACAAGTGCTACAGGGTTTGCAAGAGCCAGCGTAATAAATTTAAATTTGCTGCTTGATTAGGGCGAAGTCTGAGTCACAGAGGCTTTTACTTTTACTTGATAATCTAAATCATGGGGAAAGGAAAAATACGATTTTTAGGGTGACAAATCAGGTGAAGAGGGATAATCGGGATATTGTAGGTGAGTAGTGTGTAAAGAATGATGAAGAAAGGGTAGTGGTGAACAGTGGGGATATTAAAGATGGATGGAGAGAGCATTATAGCCGGTTGTTGAATGAGGAGTTTGGCTGGGATAGGGAAGGTTTGAAGCCAGCAGATCCAGTGTTTGGTCCTTGGCCTTTGATTGACGCTGCTCCTGTGAGTGAGGCAATAGGCAGGATGCGGGTGGGGAAGGCGGCAGGTGTGTCTGGCTTGACTGCCGAAATGTTGAAGGCCTCAGGAGATACTGGGGTGAGGTTAGTCACTGACCTGATAAATATGATTATATATGAGTGTGTTGTCCCAGATGATTGGCTGGAGAGTATAACTGTAAATGTGTACAAAGGGAAGGGTGATTCCCTGGAAATTACAGAGGTATAAAGCTCTTAGATCAGATAGTGAAAGTAATGGAGAGAGTTCTAGAAGGTATGATTAGAGAATTAGTGAATATTGATGAGATGCAGTTTGGGTTTATGCCAGGCAGGGGGACCACTGATGCCATATTCATTGTTCGACAGCTTCAGGAAAATATATTGGAAAGAAAAGGGAACTGTATTTTGTTTTTGTTGATTTGGAAAAGGCCTTTGACAGAGTCCCTAGAGAGGTGGTGAAGTGGGCAATGAGAAAGCTAGGGTTGGAAGAGTGGCTGGTTAGGGTGGTTATGGCCATGTACATGGGTGCTCGCACCCAGGTAAGAGTGAATGGAGTAGAGATGAGATCATGGTACTTGAAGCCCTCTCACGTGACTTCAGAGATGGACTCCCGTGGGAGATTTGGTATGCTTATGATTTGGTGTTGATTGCAGAGAATGAAAAGAAGACGGAGGAAAGATTTAGGAAGTGGAGAGATGGTATGGGGCACAAGGGCTTAAGGGTAAATGCAGATAAAACAAAAATTATGATATCTAGGGTTGGTGGCAGTACAATCAGAGGAGAGGGAGAGTGGCCATGTGCAGTTTGCCACAAAGGTGTGGGAAGTAATTCCATCTTGTGCAGTGTTTGTGATAAATGGGTGCACAAGAGATGTAGTGGTATTAGAGGTAAACTCCGAGATAATACTGATTTTATGTGTGCGGCATGTCAGGGAGAGCAGGTGGAGATTGTTAGGTGTGAAAGGATTGAACTTGCTGGTGAGTCTCTTGAGTGTGTGGAGGAGTTTTGTTATTTGGGAGACATGTTATGTGCTGGAGGTGGGGCTGGAGCTAGCTCGGTCGCTAGGGTGAGAAGTGGTTGGAAGAAGTTCAGGGAGCTGTTGCCTCTCCTGACATGAGAGGACTCTCCTTATGTGCTAAGGGGTCTTTGTATGCAGCATGTGTTATGGTAGTGAGACCTGGGCAGTAAAGGAAGAGGATATTCGCAGGCTTAAATATACAGAAATGACAATGATTAGGTGGATGTGCAGTGCGTCCCTGCGTGCAAGGCCTGGGGGGGGGCTGGGTTTACGATGGAAGAGTTGAAACGTAGGATGGGACTGAAGTGTATTGGTGGTGTGATGAGGAGAGGTAGGCTGAGGTGGTTTGGACATGTGGAGAGGATGGGGGATGATTATTGGGTGCAGAGGGTGAGAAGTGTGGGGGAGGGGTAGACCGAGAAAGACATGGGACGAGGTCATTAAGTGTGACCTCAGGGTTAAGGGACTGAACAGGGAGGCTGCCAAAGATCGAGCAGCATGGAGAGCCGCCATTAGGTGACCAAGGCCGACGCATGCAAGCATGTTGGAGCCTTCAAAAACGAAACGAAACATTAGGTGTCCACTCCAGTTCACATAGAGCCTCTACACAGCATACACACTCCTCGTACAGAGTATGCCTCAGATGACATCATCATAGAATGCATTTGCATTGGCTGAAAAGATAAAATGTAGCTGAAAGAAATGAAGCATTTGTTTTGTTTGACAGAATTACTCTGCTTGTAATTTGTACACATTTATTAAATCATCTGCAAACCAGCTGATTGGCGAGTGAGAGGTGGAGTGTCAGGGTACAGGTGAGAAATAAATGGGTGTGCCACTGTCGGATACATAACTGTGAGCAAGGGATTTGTGATAATTCTGCTGCACAGTACTTCTTTCCAAATCATCTGTTCACCAATAAATGCTCAAGATTTATTTCTTGAGTTTATTTGTCCAGAATGGACTTTCCAAGGTACTGTAAGATACTGGAAGCTCGTGGTTAGTTGGAGTCGGTAGAAAACCATACCAGTGCTACACATTTTCGGCCAATGGAGAGTATACCTCTTTTCAGTGGATTTATTTGTCTTGCTTTTCACAAAAAATTCCTTTTGGGTCCCTGGGCTTCATATCATAAATTGTGGAATTTCTTATGTTAAATTTTGTTATCAGTGTCTTGTAATGTTCATCATTTTCAAGACTTGCATTTGTCCAGCTTCTGTTTCAGAATGAGCTCAATGTGCTTAAGATTAGTTTGCACTTTAGGCATCATGAAATGTGCAAATCACTGTCACAACACAACAACACAACAGTGAGTGTGTTTGTTTGCTGACTGGTGATGGAAAGCTGACTGGTGATATCTGGAGGTATGGAGAGATACTAAATTAACCCGCTGAGTCCCGACCGTTTTTTTACCCAGCCTACCCCCAGATCCCGACCGATTTTCGACTTTTTGTTTTTTGGCTGAAACCTTCGCTTTTGGTGAGAAACATCGAAAATTCATGGTGAAATTGCGATCCTGAGGTAAAAAAATGTTGATACAGGTGTCACTCAACCTTACGTTTTCCTTCTTTTTCAGGGTACCTGGCTAAGAAAACGAACTATGGAAGGGTTGACTGATTCAAGCCACTTTAAATTACATATTTATTTCATTTATTTGGTACGAATTTATGTGTAGTAAAAGTCTATAATGGTTTTCACACAATAATATAGGCATTTATAAGCATTGTTCACTTACCCAAAACCCCAGTATATGGCACCTTCCTTTACGACATTACCACTTCATCACTTCTGTTTGTTTCTACCTCTAGCTTCTTTGTTTCTTTGTCCTCCACCTCAGGAATCACTTTCACTGTGAATTTCGTCATTAGAGAGACCGTGGGGCAACATACCTTTACTGGCTAGGTTGCTGCTAACAGGTGAATTGCTCAGTGTGGGGGGAAGGGGGGGAAGGGGGGGCTAGGAGGGGCCAGGCAGTATCCATGCTTGACAGCAGGTAGAGGAAGGCCTCCCACATATGCCTACCAAAAATCACCCACGAATGTTGAAAAATGTGCACACAATGGGCCTTGCAATTGCGTGACGTATGGTGTACGTCGTTGGGTCTGTCCGCGGAAAAAAGTTGCGATGTACACCGTACGTCGATGGGACTCGGCGGTTTAAAGGAGATGGAAGAAGGAGGAGGAGGGCTGGGAAGAGGATTAACTAGGAAATGACTTTGACTGGAAATGCTGTCAGTTCATATCGCCTGACTTCACCTGGTGTCACGTGACACATGACTACTCCATGCAGAGACGGGCATTCAAAGTGGCACGCAGTTATATTTTTATTTATGTGTTTGCCAGTCCGTGAATTCTCCCAGTTGTCTGATAATTCTGGTTGTCTGGGTATCAGATAATTACAATTGTACTGTAATCCCTCACCCTCACTGCATTTGTATATTGTGATAGGTGTGGAATTTTCGCCTTCAACCTGTACAGTGTTGTCCAGTATATATACAGTACAGTACCCGTCATTAATTTAGTTGCTCCTCTCTCAAGCAGGTTACAACAAGATTAAGTAATATGCAAAAAGTATTTGATGGAGGTTCTAACCTATAATTAGTAGCTAGCTTCTAGTGTGACCTCGATCCGTAGGCATTCATTGAGACAAGCAAAGATAGAATCCCTCAGGTTCTGGAGGTGCAGTGTTTCTTTTTTTTTTTTCCACACCTCCCTCACAGTCTTCACCAGCAGTGTGACAGACATGTCGAACTGTCATATCTGCTTCTTGATAATGGCTCACAAGTTTTCTATTGGGCTGCGATCTGAAGAATTGTCAGGTCACTTCTCCAGGACCTCAGGCTTGCAATTTTTGTGCCAGGTAGTGATATCTTGGGCTATGTGGCAGGGAGCACTGTTGTCCATAAAAATGTCAGTCTGACACTTTTCATGACACTCGGGAATTTGGTCACACAAACAGCTCCAGATGGCTACTTCTATTCATCATTTGGTTATGAGGCAAGAAAATAAATTTCCCCTGCTCATGGTAGCCGAATGCACAACTAATCACCCTGCCAGTGCCCGACTGCAACTGTTTAGGTTCTGACAGCTGTCATAGGATGATGAATGCCCATATTTAACTGCTAGAGGTATGGTAACAGACTTAAGTTTGCATAGTTGGAAAATCAGAGGGTATGTTCAATTCTATTTTGAAATCACTGCATATATACATCACAGGTTTTTGAGGATAAAGTAGTCTGGAGATTGTTTTCCTAGCCATCCTCAGTTCAGGAGCTCCCAGGAGGGAGCAAGACATTAAAGTTGGTGATGAACACTTGTTTTAATATGTTCTACACATACATATACAGTACATGATAAACACTGTTGGTTAAATGGTTGTATAATAGCCTACCAGCACTGATGAAAGGCCCACACATGGTGGCACCATAAACCCTGGGTGGAGGCAAGCTGCTGTGGCATCCATTCAGAAGCTTACCCTTCACATATATCCCTGCATCTCACCATGGAAAAGGATCCTAGTTCAACCATGGCAAGGTGCTGTTTACCACAAAAGGTTGCCATCTCCCTGCACAGAGTATGAACTGAGCTTTACCTGAAGGATGTCTCCTCAAAAGCAGTTATTTACCTATGGTTGATGGGTGTGCTCAACCAGGCAGACGAGGGTTAAGTAACAACAGCAACAACAGCATACCAGGAGGGGATGGGGGACTTTGTTTTTGTGTTAAGGTAGATAGAGGGCACAGTGGTCAGGTAGTATAGAGTGTCTTCTCATCTTAATGCTTGTTGCAGATAGGTTTGATTTTTTTTTTTTTTTTTATAATAGAAGCTAGAAGCCTGCAGAAAAGATATCTTTCTTTTAAAGAAGTGAACAGAAGAGGTTTGAAGTTTATGCTTGGGATGTGGGTGTGGTTAGGAGCATGATAAGGGCTGGGATTGAACCACATTACTTGAACAGGTTCCTCCAAAGTTGGCATGCCAACTCAAGTGGATCATTGGCAAATTCATCATTATCCAGTCAATTTTAATGTATTACTTCCCTCAGTTGACTGTCAAGAAATTCAGAATGATGCACAACTTCCATAATTACACAGGTAACATTTTTAAGTTGTTCATTTAATGATGCAGGTATGCTAATATCCTTGCTTTAAAGTAATATGTTTGGTCAGGTTGTTCCTTGACGTTTGTTTTCCTCCGAGGCTATCATTGTATAACTGTAGCTGCTTTAAGTATACCAGATTGGATTTCTGGAATAAATATGTGCTGGATCATTGGAACTGGATCAGGAAAAATTTTCACTGCTGGATCTCAAGCAAAAAAAGTACCAGTACTTTAGTATCTGTTTGAAGCATACTACTGTACAATGGTTGCAGCATTAATGCATGGTATTCTTCACTTTTGTGTTGAGTATTAATGTGGAAGAATGAATGAATATGTGACCAGTATTCTGTGGTAATAGGAGTAGTCGTCGTTCACTAGGCAATCTGGCCGAACAGCCCCAAGTCCCTAAAGAAGGCCACGGCCGAGACTGGGCTTTCCCACAGAGCTCTCAAGGAGTGTATGTTGTGTTGTTGGCGTAGGTGATTGTGTGCAATGCGGTCTTCCATAATGTGCTTAATAGTATGGGGTGCTGTGCTACATCCTGGACAGGCATGAGCCTCTTCTGATAACTTCAGAGGGCTGGATGATACCCACATCTCAGCCTGGCCAGGTGGATCCTGTCCTTATGAGGGAGATAGGATTCAGAAGGGTGGATATCAGGAGGCGGTGCATGCAGCTGTGTGTTGTCATTTAGTTTTATTGTCTTTTGGCTCTTTTTAGACATCAAAACACCCATTGCAATATCCAGTATACTCCTAAACACCAAGAAAACACTGCATAAACAAAAAAAACAAAAACTACCTATATGCACAGTACCCATCCTAAATTTGGAAGTGTTCTCTGGTCTTTCAGCTGTATTTGGACATCAAAACACATGGGAATATCCAATGTAATGGTAGACACTAAGAAAGCAATGCATAAACAACAAAAATCCACAAAAAAAAAAAAAATCACTGAAGGTGGTTGCAAAAACAGTTGAGTTTCTGGGACACCGAGTTATTGCTGCTTTGGTACAAAATATAAAATTCCACAGCCAAATATGCCCCCGGAAATTGGTTATATTGGTATAAATTGTATACCATCATCTTCGCTGGTGTTTATACAGTCAAGTCGCTTATGGCGCGCACGTCCATGATGCAAATTTCTATGACACGGCAAGGTGCCAGAACAAAAAAAAATTGAACCACACGAATAAAACACCTATGGTGCAACGGCATGGCAGGGTTTGAAACGCCTGGGCAAATTCCCCTGGCAGGCGGCACGCTTCCCTGTTTGTAAACAAAAAAGATGGAGACCACGTCAGCTCCATACTACAAGTGCTCAAACTGTAGACTTTTTTCTCACTTATGAGGAGGTTAAACTTCACCAAATTCTTTATGTTAAGTAATGAAGCATTAAAGATTCTTTGGGTATTGTGACTAGTTTAGGTTTGTTTGTAAAACCGCTATGAACTGGTTAGTGACGAAGCAGCTATCTCTGAGCTAAGACGAAGTATAGTGCCTCCCATCATCACATCATGTACAGTCGTGGTCATAAATCATCACCTATCCTCCAGTACCCTGTGCCTCAAGCTGCCTCCTTTACATGCGGCAGGTCACAGTGGAGCAAGAGGGGCTGAGAGGGAGAGGCCAGAAACAGAAGGGAAGGTGGCTGGGGGGACGAGTGATCGTGTGGGGGTGGAGTGATGGAGGGGAGGTAGGGGAGGGAGAATGAATGCGATGTGGTGGTCACACTATTTGTCTGTTTACTTTCATTCAGGGCATGAAATAAAGGAGTTAATATTTGGTAGATAATGCTGCATTACATCTTGTATACTGGCATCAGATAACAAGCTTTAGATTGGGGTGATATCAAAGGCTGGCTCATGAGAGAAATATACTGACGTGTCAGATCAAATATTAGTGCGGAGCCAGATATTTGTGTTTATCTGTATATTTTGACCTCATATACAGAATGGAACCTGGGTGGCATTGACTTCTGTGATGTTTAATTAAGAAACATCCTCTACCCTTACGAGCAATTAATTTTGGAACCAAATGTCATATGCAGCCTTTGACATGGCTGTGTCCACAGTAAATATGATCATCCTTTTGGTATACACTCCCTCTATTCAGTCACCATGATGTCACCTATTTTATGGCATCGCTTTATGAAAAGGCTGTTAAGATAATCGTGCATAAAAGATAAATAAATTAGATGTCTGGGCACATGAGTGGAAATAATTACGATATCTCTCATAAAATGTTAGAAGGAAAATAAAATCCTACCTAGACTCCCAATATATATATGTGTCAATGTTTACGGACACTGGTAAAGCCAAAGCAACAAGGAAAGCCTTAGTAAGCAGTCCAGTGGCCTCCTGCCTCTTAATAACAGTTAGTAGTCTTTGCAGCAGCAAGGAAACAGTGTCATTGATGGTTTGCTGGTTTCGTCTGAACAGCTCCCGCTCGTTCGTGGTGTGCTGGAGGAGGCGGGCCTGTGTCCTCTCGTTCTCTGGCTCCCACGCGTTGACAGTCTGGGTCTACACAGTCTTGATGGCTCTGCACTAATGTTTGATCTGTTACATCAGTATGTTTCTCTCACAAGCCGGCAATTAATATCACCACCTATCTACAGCTTGTTATCAGACTTCGCTATACAAGATGTATTAGAGCATTTTCTACTGAATATTAACTCCTTTATATCATGCCCTGAATGAAAGAAAATAGACAAATAATGTGACCACCACTTCGCATTTCATTCTCCCTCTCCTACCTACCCTCCTTCCCCTCCCTCAATCCACCCTAGCACCATCACTCGTCCTCCCACCCACCTTCCCTTCTCTCTCTCGCCCCTCCCTCTCAGCCCCTTTTACTCCACTGTGACTTGCTGCAAGGCTTGGTAGATGAGTTTGGGAGAGTAGGAGAGTGTGTAAGAAACGGAATCTAAAGGTGAATGTGGGGAAGAGTAAAGTGATGGTCTTCGAGAGAAGTGAAGCCAGTGAGTGTACAGTGAGATTGGATGGGAAGGATATGGAGAATGTGAGTGAATTTAAGTACTTGGGCAGTGTGATGAGTAAGGATGGTAGTCTGGAGGGTGAAGTGCTCGAAAGGGTACAGCAGGGAAGGAAGGTTGCTGGTTCGTTGAAAGCAGTGATAAGAAACAGGGAGGTGAGCATGGAAGTGAAAAAGTTGTTACATGACAGTGTTGTGATACCGACTCTGACATATGGAAGTGAAACTTGGACCCTGTTGGAAGGACAGAAGTCAAGAGTGAGAGCAGTGGAAATGAGTTATTTGAGAGGAGCATGTGGAGTCACATGGAGAGACAGACTAACAAATGAGGAAGTGAAGGAGCGTTGTGGTGTGGTTGAGGATGTGATGGGAAGCGTTAGGAGAAACACGTTAAGGTGTTTTGGGCATGTGGAGAGGATGGAGAGTGAAAGATTGACGAGGAGAGTGTATGTGAGTGAGGTGGAGGGGGCGAGAGGGAGGGGGAGGCCGAGGATGAGATGGAGGGATGGAGTGGAGAGGTATATGAGAGAGGGGGGTGTGAATTGGGAGTGTGGTAGTGAAATGGCAGGGGACAGAGTGACATGGAGCGATTTGTTTGTGGCCACCCCGTTCAGGATTGAGGCCTCTGGCAATAGATAGATAGATAGACTTGCCTCGCATAAAGAAGCCAGCCTGAGTCACGGGGTACTGGATGATAGGTGATTATTTATGACCATGACTGTATATAAGAACAATTATTAATGTGTTAAATGTGAGTTTTGTTGACACTTGAGCATACAGATTTTATCAAATAAACTTCTTCAATTAGTTTTCACCAGGCAGCCTCTGCCATCAGTAATGCTTAGTCAGCAATCAGCCGACCGACCAAAACAAAGATGGCAGAGGTTGCCTGGTGAAAACTGATTGAAAAAATTTATTTGATAAAGTTTGTATTCTCAGGTGTCAACAAAATTCACTTTTAACACATTAATAATCATTCTTACAAACGTGATGTCATGATGGGAGGCAGTTTACTTTGTCTTAGCTCAGAGATAGGTGCTTCGTCATTAACCAGTTCATAGCGGTTTTACAAACGATTGTATTATGCCCAAGTAGACACAAGGCTGATCACCCTATCATTTTTTGTGCCTAGTGTTACATTTAATACATGCATTGACTGAATGCTTGACTGTGTGCCTGTGTAAAGTGGGGGGAAATGAGAAATAGTGGGGTGAGAAGGGGGACTTTGGGCAACCGTCCAGAACCAAACTCCATTTTTCCTGTAATTATAGTTATTTTTATGGCATGATTTT
>JAGKTI010012172.1:10337-25070 GCA_018397915.1 Birgus latro | reverse complement strand
GACTCTGGGCATAGACTTTCACAGCCTGCTATCAAGGCCCAGCAGTCCTCCTACATACCATACACCTCTACATACCATACACCTCTACATGTCACCACTTTGGCGCTAACACCCACCGTCCATATTGAATACATGCCAGGGCTGTCTCATACAGGACTGGTGTATTGGTATTAGCGGGGGTATTTTTAAGACATGTTGGCGGGGATTCTGGTAGATCAGTAAAGCCTAATCCTTAAACTGTTCCCTGCTCCAGCATGGATTTGAACCTGGGTCCGTCGGGACCGTAGCCCACCTCTCTACCAATCAAGCCATCGCCTCCCCCAAATCGGGGCATTAACCCATTTGCCTCTTAACTTTTCTCAAAGGCCACTATAAATAATTTACTGTATAACACAGTACAGTTTTTGTAGGGTTTACACTCGATAAAGGCCATTGTAACACGCACAGGAAAATATTTCTCATAAATGAAGTGTCACAGCCACCATCTTGCATCACCCCACCAGTTCCTTCTATCCCTTTTGATTCTTAACTTTTCTAAAATTCCACTAAAAATAATTGTTTGCATTACACAGTATAGTTTAGCAAGGTTTAGACTCGATAATGGCCATATATAACACACAAAATAAGATATTTTCGCTTATTAAAAGCGTCATGGCCACCATCCTGCTTCACCTCCACTAGTTCATTTTCTATCTATCTATTGCCAGACACCTTAATCCCACACGGGGTGGCCACAGACAAACCGCCTCCATGTCACTCTGTCCCCTGCCATTTCACTACCACACTCCCAACTCACACCCCCCTCTCTCATATACCTCTCCACTCCATCCCTCCATCTCATCCTCAGCCTCCCCCTCCCTCTCGCCCCCTCCACCTCACTCACATACACTCTCCTCGTCAGTCTTTCATTCTCCATCCTCTCCACATGCCCAAACCACCTTAACGTGTTTCTATTAATGCTTCCCATCACGTCCTCAACCACACCACAATGCTCCTTCACTTCCTCATTTGTTAGTCTGTCTCTCCATGTGACTCCACATGCTCCTCTCAAATAACTCATTTCCACTGCTCTCACTCTTGACTTCTGTCCTTCCAACAGGGTCTGAGCTTCACTTCCATATGTCAGAGTTGGTATCACAATACTGTCATGTAACAACTTTTTCACTTCCATGCTCACCTCCCTGTTTCTTACCACTGCTTTCAATGAACCAGCAACCTTCCTTCCCAGCTGCACCCTTTCGAGCACTTCACTCCCCAGACTTCCATCCTTACTCATCACACTGCCCAAGTACTTAAATTCACTCACATTCTCCATATCCTTCCCATCCAATCTCACTGTACATTCACTGGCTTCACTTCTCTCGAAGATCATCACTTTACTCTTCCCTACATTCACCTTTAGATTCCGTTTCTTACACACTCTCCCAAACTCATCTACCAAGCCTTGCAGCTCCCCTTCATCTTCGCTCAACAACACAGTATCATCTGCAAACAACAGTACAGGGAGCTTCCAAACACTGCCCTCTCTCACTAGGGCCGCTCCAACATCCACTGCACGACCTTGTATCTCTTTTATAACCCTATCCATAAACAGATTGAACAACCATGGAGACATGACACATCCTTGTTTCAATCCAACCTTCAAATGGAAAGATTCACTCAGTCTGCCATCCACACGCACTGCAGCCTTAGCACCCTCATACATACTCTTCACTGCCTTCAACAACTTCCCATCCACTCCATATACAGTAATCCCTCCATTATTCGGACGTCCAATACTCGGACATACTCACTATCCGGATATTGTGGGCTGCCCAACCCTCAAAATGCCAAAAAATTCGAAAAAATCGAAATTTTTTTGATGTTTTGGGACCACGTCAGTTTGAATTTCCCGCGCGTGCCGATCGGCTATGTTTACACTTGTGGCGCCACTATAGGTCACCGTTACCCGCTCTGCAACTGCCTCATGAACAACTCCAGAAATGGCGGTCGAAGTGATTGCTTTTGTGGTGATACCCTACCTCCTACAGTGCTTGATACTGCTCTTCACCTTCATCATGTGTGTGATGATCGTCACTAGACAACAGGGGAATTTACTGTTATGTACTGTGCAGTGAGGTGATGTTATTCCAGTTATTAAAAAAAAATGTTGTGGAAAGTGTTGGTGATAAGTGGTGGTGATTCTCAAGTGGAAAGGTGTGTCAGGTGCAAGGTCTTCCTGTCAGAGTCTGAGATGATAGAGTGGGTTATTACATCAGGACGGCAGCTTCTTGTTCGTAAGTACCCTAACTTCATGCCTAACCTGTTTTCATCATGCTGTACATGTGTTAAAAAATTACCAAAAATGTTAATCATAATTTCCTGCTTGCAATTTAATTTTCCCATGCATGGTTCTTAAGTAAAACAGCTAGAGAAAAGGTGGAAGCAGTTAATTTCATGTCCGGTCCTAACCTAACCTAACCTATGGTTACCATAAAGATTTTCATTCCTAACCTGTTTTCATCATGCTGTACTTGTGTTAAAAAATTACCAAAAATGTTAATCATAACTTCCTGCCTACAATTTAATTTTCCCATGCATGGTTCTTAAGTAAAACAGCTAGAAAAAAGGTGGAAGCAGCTAATTTCACGTCCGGTCCTAACCTAACCTAACCTACGGTTACCATAAAGATTTTCATGCCTAGCCTGTTTTCATCATGCTGTACATGTGTTAAAAAATTACCAAAAATGTTAATCATAATTTCCTGCTTGCAATTTAATTTTTCCATGCATGGTTCTTAAGTAAAACAGCTAGAAAAAAGGTGGAAGCAGTGAATTTCATGTCCAATCCTAACCTAACCTAACCTACGGTTACCATAAAGATTTTCATGCCTAACCTGTTTTCATCATGCTGTTAATGTGTTAAAAAATTACCCTAAATGTTAATCATAATTTCCTGCTTGCTATTTAATTTTTCCATGCATGGTTCTTAAGTAAAACAGCTAGAAAAAAGGTGGAAGCAGTGAATTTCATGTCCGGTCCTAACCTAACCTAACCTAACCTAACCTAACCTAACCTAACCTAACCATTTTTCTGGTAGCAATTAACATCATTTACTGTATTTGATGCTTTGTATCCAATAATTTAGTGCATAAAATGTGAGAAAAGATGATTTCCATGTCAGATACTTACTTATACTATGCTGGCAAGTTCTGAGCTCCTATGACTCACTCACCTCTAAATCATAATTTTTTGGTTAAGATTCAATAAATTCATGCTATATGTGCATTATTTATGTGAAAAGGGACCTAAATAAGTGCTATACATGTCCACTATGGAGGTAGGAAGGTAGTTTTCTGATTTAGGTTAGGTTAGGTTAGGGTTAAGAAAAACCAGTGCTGGAGCTTCAGGACCAATATCCGGACAAAACCAATATCCGGACATGCCTTTGGCTCTATTATGTCGGATAATGGAGGGATTACTGTATTCTTAATACCTTCCACACTCGTGGTAAAATCTCATTTGCCTCATTTATTTTCTCAAATTCCACTATAAATAACTTATTGCATGACATAGTAAAATTTAAGCAAGGCTTGGACACAATAAAACTCATTAAAAAAAAAAAAAGTTTTCTTACGTAACCATTGAGACTCGCTCGGCCTCACTCTACCCCCCATCTTGCCTGGTGTTGTTATCATTCGGCAAACTGATGAAGGATCCTTCAGAGCAAATCCTTCAGAATCATTTCCCATTATCTTCAGGGTCATCATCATGGAACAGTGAATCATTGTCCCAACTGTCTTCACTGACAAGAGCTGAACTGTGGATGGGAATCGGAAGTGTAGCCCGTTCCGTGTGTGTATAATTTTAAGCAATTTTCAAATACAATACTGTACACATTATACCTTAATTTTCACAATCTTACAAATATGATCACTCTGTCTGTATACTTCACTTATCACTCGTCACCGTCGAGCAGTATATCGAGAGACTTAGGGAAAATGACGTTGGGGGGAAATGATGTTGAGGAAAAATATTTACGTCGCCAGCTCACCACGAACTGCTCGCCGTGTGATTAAAGTTGATGTCTTAATATTAATGCAGACCCCTTTTCTAATTTTACAGCATTTAGAGAGAACATTATGGGTATAACTTAATTATAAACACTTCAAATACTGTCTTGTATGTACCATGTGGTGCATTTAATTTTTAGCATTTTTCAAATACTGTACTATACACTTTATACACCTTAATTTTCACAGTTATCCAAACAAATACGATCACTCTGTCTGTATATTTCACTTATCACTCATCACCATCGAGTAGTATATCAGGGACTTGGGGAAAATGATGTTGGGAGGAAATGATGTGGAGGAAAAACAGTTACGTCACCAGCTCACCACAAACAAAAGCAGGACAACAAACATCGCTCACCATGTGATTAAAGTTGATGTCTTAATATTAATGCAGACCCCTTTTCTAATTTTGCAGACCCCTTTTCTAATTTTTTAGCATTTAGAAAGAACATTATGGGTATAACAATTATAAACACTTCAAATACTGTACTGTATGTTCACTTAGAACAATAGCTACGCTGCCAGCCCACCACCAACCAACGCACGAACACACAAACCGCGCCAACAATATGGCCACCCCACCCTGAGGTTAGGCAGTCCGGACCTCTTCTAGCTTTTTCAGAGTTTTTCTGATATATAAAAAATAATTCCGGTCGGCTCCCTGACTCCGAGAAAAGCGACTTCCGGTGTACTGAAGTCCATTGTAGTGAGGTCATACTGTAACTAATTTCACGTGGAACTATCAAGATCTATGTTCACTGAATAGGGTAGGTTTGGACATTATTTATAATCTGCACTTGAAGTCAATAATGAACTTGTTTCTGCCTCACTGTAGTCGACTTTGAATTATAATCTGGTGTCTCCCATAGTTGTCTTCAGTCATTTTTACTGTAATTTTTGGATGCAGTAGGTTGAGATTGATTGATTAGCTGAGAATGTAGACGTAATATGAGGATTATTCGTATAATTTTAGAGTACGTCGATTGTTCACTTGAGGTTATTAGGCATTTATGTAAATGCCAATGTCTCATATGTTGCCTTATGTTAACCTGCCCTGTCCTGCCAGATTCTTAACCAATTACCTCCCCTAATCCTGGCAGATTTTTTATGTACAGTATATATATATACTGTATATATATACATAAATTTTTTTGCTAAAACCTCCGCTTTTTATGAGAAACATCGAAAATTCATAAAGAAATCGCTCACCTGACCTTTATGCTGCTACAGGTAAGAATACCCTCACATGGCTGTGCTTTCTATGGGCCTTGGCTCCTGAGAAAATGTGATCTATGGGAGGGTAACTATTCTACGTCACGCCACTTATAATAGTTCATTATTTATTTACTGGGTATGAATTTATATGTACGGTACAAGAGAACAGTAATCACCCTATTATCCGGACGCCTGGTAACCAGACACCCCACTGTCCAGACATCGTTGGCTGGGATGTTCGGAACCCAAAAATGCTAAAAAATTGCAAAAAAAACGGGAAAAAAACTGATTTTTTTTTAACACGTAAGTTTGAATATGGCGTGCAGCACCGAACAGCTGTTTGCGCAAGCTTCTCTCCCTCCCCAGGCTCCCCCTTCCCTCCCCACAGTTCTCTCTCAATTGCCATCATGAGTAAGCGGTTGTCGGGATGGAGGTAGTGTTCGTTTTTGTTTAAACAATCATAATTCACAGTGCTAAAGATTAAGTGCACTTCAACACTGGGTTACTGTACATGCTTCAAGAGCATTTTCACCACTGTCAGAGCCTTAGAGGTGTGGGTACCCTTCATAACAACCACCACAGACATGTAAGTACACTGCAACTGCCAAATATTTTCCATAATCACTTCTAAATCCTTATTTGCTGTTTACATTTTATTTACTTCATGCTTTGTGTCCCATATTTGAGTGCATAGGTTGTGAAAAAGTTGCTTTTCATAGTGATTATCATGTGTGTTACCTACATTCACTATGCTGTCAGCTGGTGAACATATTTGCCATAATCACCTCTAAATCATCATTATTCTGGTTAAATTTCATTTATTTCATGCTTTGTGTCCCATATCTGAGTGCACAGGCTGTGAAAAAGGTGAGTTTCCTAGTGATTATCATGTCTGTTACCTATGTTCACTTTGCTGTCAGCTGGCAAGCATATTTGCCATACTCATCTCTAAATCATCATTTTTCTGGTTAAATTTCATTTATTTCATGCTTTGTGTCCCATATTTGAGTGCATATCCTAGGCTGTGAAAAAGGTGATTTTCTTAGTGATTTTCATGTCAGTCACCTACATTCACTTTGCTGTCAACTGGTGAACATCTCTGCCATACTCACCTCAAAATCATAATTTTTTAGTTAAAATCAATTAATACATGCTTTGGTCCATTATTTATGTGAATGGGGTCTTAAATAAGTGCTATGCATGTCTGGTAGGGAGGTAGGTAGGTGGTTTTCTGATTTATGTTAGGTTAGGGTCCAGAATGACCGATGCAGGAGCTTCAGGGCCCAGTATCCGGACAAGACCACTTTTCAGACATGCCTCTGGCTCTATTACAATGGATAATGGGGGGATTACTGCATACTGGTTTTCACACAGTAATATACGCAATATAAGTGCTGTTTCACTCACCAAACACATCAACATACCGCACCTTTTTTTTGGCAACATTACCTGATCATCATTTCTGAATGTATCTTCCTCTAACGCTACGTAACCTTCGTCCTCCACATTGTCATCGATTGGGGAATCACTCTGGCCTTGAATTTCATACTGTGGCACGACATGTCTTTACTGGCCAGGTCACTGGTAACAGGTGAGTTGCCTAGACACTGGCATGCGGGGCATACATCACCTGATTCACATATCAATATATTTATGTTTTTTTCCGTTAATACCAACTGTCTGATGCCATATTTTACATTTATTATAAAAAGAATAAACCACCATCAGCTATATAACTCATATAACTCAAATACAAATATACTTGCTAAATTAACTGATATGTATATAAATGACAGGGAATTGTCCTGATGCCGAAAAGTCCTGATGGCGAATTGTCTTGTTACTGTTGTGACGGCCCCACCGCAAGCGAGCGCAGCACTGTGCAGTGCGTCCATTTTGAATTATTCGTATTTCCTTTCGCATTGCTTTTCGTACCATCGAGATAGATACCTCTCATATAGTGGAATTTGTCCTGTATTCTTCGCTTTCGTAACATCGAAATTTTGTTTATCAGGTTTTCATTCACCGAGGACTCACTGTACACTCTTACAAGAAAACCCTGATTTATGGTACCCCTAGATGTGACACCCTGGAGTAGTGATGGGGGTAGAAATACCACCCTATCCCACCGGTCATAGGCCTTCCCACAGTTTTGTGATGGGTTTAGATTTTTGTTTTTAACCAATTTTGATGACATTTTAAACTTAAATTTTGTTTTTAGTTTGATTTTTGACACAGATTAATGTGTTTTAGTCATAGGTGGAGAGAACACTGTCATTTGGGGTATGGATTCTTGCCCATCAGACAAGGTACAAAATAGTGTGGACTACTAGGCTACTCAACAAAGAATATTTCGTGTCTGACCACTGAACTGTCATCTAACCTATCATGGAATACATAATATTTCGAAATAAATACAAATAATTATGAAAACCTTAGAGAGTAAAAGTTTCATGCACTGATGAAATCTGTGACACAGATAAATCACGTGTTTCAATTTGGGCTATTCAAGGAAAAAAGCTATGAAAATAAAAGAGAATTCCTAAATAAATGTTGGAAAATAAGACAGAGGAAAATAAAGGAGCTCAGCAATCAGAACAGTAGCTAAAATGACATAAGGAGGGGCCTTTGAACCAGCTATGGTGATCGCATCATCAATCGATAAATAATGTGTTTACATTCGGGCTGTTCTAGGGAAAACACTTTGAAAATACAAACAAATTTTAAAATAAATGTTGGAAAATAAGAGAGAAAAAAATAAAGGAGCTCAGCAACCAGAACAGAAGCTAAAACGATCAAAAGAGGGGCCTTTGAAACAGTTATCCCAATCGCATCATCGATCGCATTCCCCGTCAAAACATCAACGATTCTCCTTCACAGCACTTTGCACCTTGGATGATTCTGCCTCATTCATACATAATTATTATGCATAACAGATGTTTAACTGTCCCAGGACTGTCTGATGGTGGGATTATATACTATGCTGCTGCTGCTTCTCTACCTAGTTTGAGAGAGATGGACACTAGTTTTAGGTTTAGGTTAGCTTCTTTTACAGCTGTTAGGCCAGTTCAATTGGCTTTAAACTTGTTTTTGGACTCATTTGGGTGGGTTTAGAACTTGGATGGGGGGGAAACTCGTGGCTCAAAAACACATCCCTCTACTTTAAATGCTAAATCTACCCTGAGATACAATACCCCACCTAGCAATGTGTTTTTGCTACCAATTGCATCGTTAAACCGGTGTATGCCTGTAACGTCTAAGGTAATGGGGCAAATGTTTTCAAGTTACGCCCTCTGAAAATCAATGATCTTGCATTTTACCTTTCAAGTCACTCAAGGTCAAAGGTCATGGTGCCAAATAAAAGCCCAAATAAGACTTCCTATATCTTGATAAAAATAAATATCTACCTTCAACAAGATTCAAGTTACAGCCCCGTGAATATCCATAACCATAAGTCTGACCTTTCAAGGTCATGGCCAAAGGTCATGGTACCAATTAAAAACCTATAAGGGGTTTCCTGTATGTTCTATCTATCTATCAACTGCCAGATGCCATAATCCCGTAAGGGGTGGCCATTTGACTTTGAGTTATTTGTTTTACGGGGAGGGGCATAACCCTCCATCAACCCACTTGTTGACAAGTTGGGAGGATGTATGGTTTGGTTATATGGTTACCACCCAGAGCTGTAAATGGTTTCTTGGCTTACAGGAAACCACTTGGCTTGTCACTCAATGTAAAGCCAACTGTAAAAGAAAAGCAATAAGAAGTGACAGGAAAGATGGGAGAAATAGGAAGAGAGGAGGGCAGGCACAGAAAAAGAATGATAAAGGGTAAGGAAGAAGTAGGCAGCACTACATCAAGTGAGTGGATGATGGTTGTCACCACCTCCTGTATGTTGATAATAGTAAATATCTCTCTATCTTCATCTGGTTTCAAGCTATAGCCCCCTGAATATCCATGACCTTGAATCTGACCTTTCAAGGTCACTCAAGGTCAAAGGCCTTGATGTCAAATGAAAGCCCATACTACGAGTTCCCATATGTTCATAATGGTAAATATGTCTATCTTCAACTAGTTTCAAGTTATAGCCCTCTGAAAATCTGTGACCTTGATTTTGACCTTACAAAGGACAAGCGATTACCTCCAAAATTTAATCACTTTCTTTTGGGATCAGTGCCCACATATCCTGAAAGATTCATGTAATTTCATTCAGCCGATTTTCCGTAATATTGCTAACAAACCAAGAAATGAAAAACAAGAAAATAAAATACAAACAAACTCGACTAAAAACAATACCTCGCCAGACGCTGTCCAAGCGAGGTAAAGATACCCAATTAGCTTACACTTCTCACAACAACAGATATTAGTAAACTTTTGATGCCATCCTCAGACACAAACTAGTCACCAAGACATATTACACAAATATGGAGAACAAAAAACAAACACTGGATTGTCAACTATTTATCTAGTAGACAAGCACATGTTACACTCCACGGTAAGTCATCACGAACACGATAATTCCCTAACTAAGTTCCACATGGCTCTGTTCTCTCACCCACACTCTTCAACCTATACATGCTTGATATCCCCACACCCCAACCACCCATAAACACTGACTCATATACAGATGACATCACCATAACAACTGCAAACCACACTGCAGACACAGCCTACACATTGCAACAGGACCACCTCAGTATACTGCAGACCCAGGCTGAGGACAACAGTCTGATGATCACCCCAGTCAAATCCACCATTGCACTCATCACCAGCAGTAAACAAGAACATAGGTACTTCCTCCCCCAACATCACAAACTTAACAATGTACTCTACTATGGGTCACAAAGGTATCAGTGCACTAGGGGTCCGATGCCTACCAAAAACCTTCAACCAACTGCTGATGTTGAGGGAGGGTTGATAGGGATAACCATCAATGTGAACCACATTACCCACTACATATGTCTCCCATGATACATTACCAATGTCTCGTTGCATATGAACACTGTCTATTTATATGAACATAACATCTGTTTTACGTTTGCAAGAGGATATATAGTATATACAGTAGTAAATAGATAGAAGAGGATATTGCTAGATGGTGAGATATGACACCTCCCGACAACAGGGTTACCAGCGTATGGTAGGTCATATACTAATACAGGCATACCCCGGTTTAACAATGCAATTGGTTAAGTAAAAACCCATCACTAGGCAGGGTATCATACCTCGGGGTAGATTTAACATGTAAAGTACAGTATAGGGAGGCATTTTCAACCCTTGGGTATCCCCCCAACCAAGTCCTAAACCCACCCAAATGAGTACAAAAACAAGTTTAAAGGCAATCTAAAAGGCCTAGCAGCTATAAGAGAAGCTAACCTAAGACTAAAACCAGTGCCCGTCTTGCTTGTACCCAGTCAACGTCACTGAAGAATGTGATCTCGGACTTACATTCACTCTCAGTAGAGAAGAAGCAGTAACGCAGTATACAATCCCAACATCAGACGGTCCTGGGACAATCAATTAAAACAACATCTGTTATGCATAATAATAATGTATGAATGACACAGAATCATCCAAGGTGCAAACTGTTGTGACAGAGAATCGCTGATGTTTTCAAGGGGAATTCTCTTGACAGGGAATGCAATTGATGATGCAATCAAGATATCCTGTTCAAAGGCCCCTCTTTATGTTGTTTTCATTACTGTTCTGGTTGCAGAGCTCCTTAATTTTCTTCTCTCTTATTTTCCAACATTTATTCAGAAATTCCTTTGTATTTTCAATGCATTTTCCCTTCAACAACCCGAATGTAAACAGGTGACATCAATCGATGAAGCAATCGGGACAGCCTTTTCAACAGCCTCTATTTACGTCATTTTAGCTATGGTACTGTTCTGGTTGCTGAGCTCCTTTAATTTTTTCTCTCTTATGTTCCAACATTTATTCAGAAATTCTTTTGTATTTTCAAAGCGTTTTTCCTTCAACAGACCGAATGTAAACATAATTGATCGATGTCACAGTTTTCATCAATGCATGAAATATTTACTCTTTAAGGTTTTCATAATTACTGCTGTGTGGGTAAGGCTGAAAGTTGGACTACAAATGTGGGCAATTGTGTGCGTGTATACAGCAAAGCAAGTCTGTGCAAGCAGACTGAAAGAAGAGTTCTGGACAAATGTGGAAGTGTGCATGGAAAAGTTTGAAAGGAATGAAAGAGTGTTTCTGATTAGATATATGAATGGAAAAGTAGAAAATGTGAAGGTGGATGGAGTAGTTGGTAAGTGAGGTGTGCCTGCTGTGGTGGAAGAGAATGGCAGTGCCCTAGTGGACATATGTGCCAGGAGGGGGTTGGTGACAATCAATAACGTCTTCAGACACAAAATGATCTACAGGTATATGTGACGAGTGACGAGAAGGGTGGGTGGTGAACTGAATGAATGGAAGGCAATGACTGACTGTGTGTGTGTGTGTGTGTGGATAATAGGATGAGAAGGTGTGTAATGGATGCAAGAGCATACAGAGGCTAGGGGAGTGGACTTTCTGACCACCACTTGGTCGTGGTGAGAATCAATGTTCAAATGAAATGGAGAGATAGAAGAAGGAAAGGACAGGAGGAAGTATTCACATAAAGAGGATGGAAAGGTTACAAGAGGATGGAAAAAAGGCAGAATATAAGAGAGAAGTGGAGGAACGACTGGGTAATTATGGATTGGAGCAGATGGGGGACGTGGAAGGAGTGTGCAAGATATTCACAGAAGAAATCTGCGCAGCATGTGAGGTAGTGTGTGGGGTGAAGCGAAGACGAAAAGGGATGCAAGGAACAGCATGGTGGAATGAAGAGGTGAGACAGGCTGTGGCACAAAAGAACACAGTATATATATATAGTGAGTGGATGAGAACATGGGTGTGGAAAAAGTTGAGAGACGGAAGTATAGTGGTATAGATGTACACTGAGTGGCAAGCCAAATGATTTCCTGTAATCCAGGAAAGCATTTACAACACTGAGCAGTAACCCTAAAACCAACCAACACATGTTCCATGCGTGAAAACAAGTGGATTGGCGGAGGGTTAGTGCCCCTCCCAGGAAAACAACTAACTAAAAATATGAACAAGAAGCCTCAGACTAGGACTGACCAAAAAGTGACGACTAAGGACCGAACAGGGGACATGGTACAGATTGCGACATGGAATGTAAGGAGTGCAAATGATGAGGTGAAAGAAGAAGAGATTGTCCAGGTGCTTGAGGGTATGAAAGTGGTTGTATGTGGATTAACTGAAACTAAATGAGGGGTTAGAATGTAAGAGAATGGGAGTATGGTTGGGGTATATGCGCAAGCCCTCTCTCTACAAACATTCTGTTTTTCTGCTGCCAAACTCATCGCCTCGACACCACACAGCAGACTAGCTGCAGTGGTGCGTGCCACAGCACCCCCAAGATAAGGAACATAAATAAAGTGTAGAAGACGTTGCATGTGAGCGGGGTGGCCCCACCGGGACCTTCCCGCTCCCGTACCCCGTCTTCCCTGCTGTCACACAAGCTAGACCCCACTGACCGGGCTAATGTAGGGCTCGGCCTCCACTACAGGTGGAGCAATACTATAAACGAACGTATATGCGCAGGAGTAGGTGAGAATGAGAGGGTAAAAGAAGGAGTATGTATCGTTGTGGGTAACAGATGGAAAAGAATACAAGCATACCCTGGTTTAACAATGTAACTGGTTGGGCAAAATCCCATCGTTAGGCAGGGTATCGTACATCGGGGTACTTCTAACATGTAATGTGGCACATTTACCAGCACTGGGTTTCCCCCAAAACCAAGCCCAAAACCCACCCAAATGAGCCCAAAAACAAGTTTAAATCCAATCTAATGGCCTAACGGCAGTCAAGGAAGCTAATATAAGCCTAACACCCATAAATAACTCAATAAAGCCAACGAATATAATCTGAAAATAGTCAAATATAAGTCTGAAAAAGATCAAGCTTAGTAAACTGTACCCCAAAATGACAATGTTCACCCACCTATGGCTAAAACACATTGATCTAAGTCTAAAAACAGCTTATAAATCAACCTAAACACACAATTTTAGTCTAAAATATCATCAAAATCAGTAAAAAAAAATCAAAACCCGTTGTTAACCTGCCCCTGTCCTGGCAAATTTTCCCCCACTGACTCCCCCCAGTCCCAGCAGATTTTGGAAAAAATTTTGTTTGGCTCAAACCTCTGCTCTTGGTGAGAAACACTGAAAATTCATAGAGAAATCGCCCACCTGAGATTAAAAATGCCCACAGAGGTAACAATATCCTTACCTGGCTGCATACTCTATGGGGGCTTGGCTCCAGAGAAAATGCTAGTATGGGAGGGGTAACTATTCCAAACCACTCATTATATGTATTTATTTATTTATTTGGTACGAATTTACATGTAGTACAAGAGTATACTGGTTTTCACACAGTAATATAGAAGATATAAGTGTTGTTTCACTTACCAAACACATCAACATACCTCACCTTTTTTGGCGACATTACCTGATCATCATTTCTGACTGTTTCTTCCTCTAACGCTACATAAACTTTGTCCTCCACATTGTCATCAATTGGGGAATCACTCTAGCCTTGAAATTCGTACCGTGGCACGACATGTCCTTACTGGCCAGGTCACTGGTAACATGTGAGTTGCCGACACAATGGCATGCGGGGGGGGGGGGGGGGAGCACGTGGAGGCATATTCCCCGCCTGGCATTGGGTAGAAGAAGGTGTCCCATATATACGTACCAAAAATCACGCGCAAAAATAAAAAAACGTGCAAATGACAGACCTTGCAATTGCAGTGCGCTTACGTACGTCAACGGGAGTCACAGTGACAAAACGTTTGGGCGCATATGTACGTCAATGAGAGTTGCAGGGTTAAACCACGGTTTGGCCATCGTTAGGTGGGATATGGTGGTATTTCTACCCTCATCGTTAAGCCGGGGTATCGCATCTAGGGTATCATGTAGTATCGGTATTGGTAGAGAGTTGGCCTGCAGTCCTAATGGACCCAGGTTCGAATCCCCACTGGGGCAGGGAACAGTTTAAGGATTTGAATTTCTTAGAAAGCAGACTTTACTGATCTACCAGACGACTAACCGACATGTCGTAAAAATACCCCCGCTAATACCAATACACCAGTCCTGTATGAGACAGCCCTAGCATGTATTCAATACAGATGGTGGGTGTTAGTGCCGAAGTGGTGACATGTGGAGGTGTATGGATGTAAAAGGACTACTGGGCCTTGATAACGGGCTGTAAAGCCTATGCCCAGAGTTGGTCACATAAAAATATATATATATATATATAAATCCTTGTCCTACTCTGTTATATAAATCCTTCTAACACCTTTTCATACGCGATTCGTTATATTTACTACCCCTTACTGTCCTATTCTGTTATATAAATCCTTCCAATATCGCCATACTCTGTGTAAATAA
>JAGKTI010012172.1:0-10229 GCA_018397915.1 Birgus latro | reverse complement strand
ATATAGAGGTATTACTGTATAAGAAAGTATGGATCGGTTGGCTCAATGATTGTGTGGGTATGAATGAAAAATGGACTACAAAATGTGGGCGACTGTGTGCGTGAATGCGCCAACACAAGATCGTGCAAGCAGAGTGAGAGAAGAGTTCTGGACAAATGTGGAAGCATGCATGGAAAATTTGAAAGTAATGTGAGAGTGTTTTTGATTGGAGATATGAATGGAAAAGTAGGGAAGGTGAAATTGGTTGGAGTAGTTGGTGAGTGGGGTGTGCCTGCAGAGATGGATGAGAGTGGCAGTGCTTTAGTGGACAGTTGAGTCAGGAGGGGGTTGGTGATAGCCAATACCCTCTTCTATAATACACAAAATGATCCACAGGTATACATGCCGAGTGATGAGAAAGGTGGGTGGTGAACTGAATGAATGAAAAGCAATGATTGATAATGTGTGTGTGGATGATGGGATGAGAAGGTGTGTAATGGATGCAAGAGTATATAGAGGCTGGGGGAGTGGACTTTCTGACCATTGCTTGATGATGGTGAGAATCAAGGTCCAAATGAAATGGAGAAACAGAAGAAGGGAAGGACAGGGGGAAGTAGTTCATACAAGGAGGGTGGAAGTGTTACAAGCGGATGGAAAAAAGGCAGAATATAAGAGAGAAGTGGAGGAGCGACTGGGTAAATATGGATTATAGCAGATGGGAGACGTGGAAAGTGTGTGCAAGATATTCACAGAAGAAGAAGTCTGTGCAGCATGTGAGGTGGTGTGTGAGATGAAGAGAAGACAAATTGGGGTGCAGGGAACAGCATGGTGGAATGAAGAGATGACACAGGCTGTGGCACAAAAGAAGAAAACATATAGTGAGTAGATGAGAAACAGGGGCGTGGAAGAATTTGAGAGATGGAAGAGTGAGTTATATGTAGAGAGGAAGAGAGAGGTGAAAAGATTAGTAAGAGAGAGTAAGAAGACAGTGGATGAGGAATTTGAAAGGAATTTGAGTGTCAAGTGGAGGTAATGTATGAAAATGTTCTGGAAAGAGATAAACAGAGTTAGACAGGGTGACAAAGAAGTTAGTCGGGGAGTGAAAGATAAAAATGGTAGATTATTAGTGGAGAAAGGAGAAAAAGTGAGCAGATGGAGAGAACACTTTAAGGAATTGTTGAACAGTGAGAATGAAAGTAATGCGAGTATAAGTGGATGGGGAATGGCTGGGAGACGAAGGATGTGAGAAGAGAGGAAGAAATCAGTAGGATGGATGCTGTGGGAGCAATGGAGAAAGTCAAAATGGGGAAAGCCCCAGGAATTGATGGAAGGTGTGGTGAAATGCTGAAGCAAGGGGGAAAGATAGTAGCAGAATGGATGTGGAAGATGCGCAGATTGGCCTGGAAGGAAGGTAGAGTCCTGGAGGATTGGAAATCAGGTACAGTGATCCCTCAATTATCCGGACGGTGGACCTTGCCTCTAGTAAACTATTATCCAGATTTACTTGCTATTATCCGGAGGTAAAAGTGCCGGAGAACTTTGGCCAGCCAGCCAACATGTCCAAACATTCGGTATCATGACCACTGGGCTTGAGCCATGAGAAGAAAGTATAGTACAGTAGTCTGTAACCGACAACCAGAGCTAAATTGTCCGTCTGCCCCTGCACTGAATGGTCAAAAACGCGCGCTCATCCTATCACTCCCAGTGAACCTCCAGCACCCAAGTAATACGACTGTAACCTTCAAGTGGTGTCAAAATGTCTGTGTGCATTCCCAACTGAATGTCTAATATCGCACTGCCACGGGGGCTGTCTTTCCCAACCACCACCTCCATCGAACACAGACCACAGGCCACGAGTACATATTCGGCGACAGAGGCCGTCCACCTCTCTATCGAAAGCTGAAAGTCCCCCAGTCACGAAGTGTTGTGTTTACACATGGCCACTTGGCGTCTAACAGACCGCAAGCCACGAGTAAATGTACAGCAAAAGCGCCTATCCGCCTGTTGACAGAAGGGGGAGAATCCTGCCCACAGCCTCACCTCTTCCCCCCCTCTGGTCCCTCCTCAATACATTCTCGGCTCTCCCCTCACTCCCTACTCTCTTCTGAGGTGATAGGATCGACTCGTGAGTTTTCAATGTTTTTTGCGATTTATTTGACTACTTCTGGTCAAATAGAAATTCTGAGGTGACCATGAGAAAGCTCATGAAATTCTGCATCAAGACATATGCTTAACTCTTGGAAGATGTTGGCAAAATTTTGAACTAGGAAGTTATATGAGGGTAAGTTTTACTCGAACAAATTATTCTTGCTTGAATTTCATACTCTTACTTGTCAGTTTCATCTGTTCTTTTTTAGCTTATACCATAAACACCAGCGAAGATGATGGTATACGATTTATACCAAAATAACCAATTTACGTTGGCATATTTGGCAGTGGAATTTTTTGGGGGGTCGCAGGAGCAATCACTCGCCACAGACAACGGATTTTCAAACCATCGTCAGTTTTTTTGTGGATTTTTGTTGTTTATGCATTATTATCATGATGTTTAGCATTAATATTGATAATCCTATGTGTGTTTTGATGCTTAAAAATGGCAGACAGACCTGAAAACAGCGCCAAAATTAGGAGGGGTACGATACATACAGTCGTGCATGGGTCGTGTTTTTTGGTTTTCAGTATTTTTTTCATGGTTTTCTTGGTGTTTAGCATTACTTTGGATATTCCTGTGTGTGTTTTGATGTCTAAATATGGCAAAATGACCTGAAAGCAGTGCCAAAATTAGGAGGGGGTACTGTACATACAGTCATGCATGGGTTGGGTGTTTTTTGGTTTTGTGTTTTTTTTATGGTTTTCTTGGTGTCTAGCATTACTTTGGATATTCCTATGCATGTTTTGAAGTCAAAATATGGCAGATTGACCTGAAAACAGGGCCAAAATTAGGAAGGGTAGTGTACATACAGTCATGTATGGTTAGGGTGTTTTTTTGATTTTCAGTGTTTTTTTTCATGGTTTTCTTGATGTTTAGCATTACTTTGGATATTCCTATGTGTGTCTGGATGTCTAAAGGTGGAGACTGACCTGAAAATAGTGCCAAAATTAGGTGGGGTACTGTACATACAGTCGTGTATAGCAGGGTGTTTTTTGGTTTTCAGTGATTTTTTTGCATGGTTTTCTTGGTTTTGAAAATTATTTGGGATAATCCTATGTATGTTTTGATGTCAAAATATGGCAGAATGACCAGAAAACACTGCCAAAATAAGGAGGGTGTTTTTTGGTTTCCAGTGGTTTTTCTACATGATTTACTTGGTATTTAGCAAAACTTTGGATATTCCTATGTGTGTTTTGATTTCTAAATATGCCTGAAAGACTAGAAAACACTGCCAAATTAAGCACAGGTACTGTACAAATAAGTTTGGTATAGGTTGGAGGTGATTGTAGGTAGGGTCAGGGTGTGGTAGGGGACTAGTGTTCATTATCCGGATGTTGCCACTATCCGGACATGCCTTTGGCTCTATTATGTTCGGATAAATAAGGGATTACTGTATAATTATTCTACTGTACAAAGGAAATGAGGAAAAAGAAGTGTGTGGTAATCATAGGGGCATTTGTCTTCTTAAAGTACACTAATAGGAAAAGAATATGGTAGGATACTTATTGACGGAGTTATGAAAATAACAGAAGAATCAGTTGGAGAAGAACAGGGAGGTTTCAGGAAGGGAAGAGGTTGTGTAGCTCAGATATTCATTCCTAGATCTTTAGTGGAAAAGTTTCTAAAGAAGGGAAGGAAACTGTACGTGGCCTTCATGAATTTAGAGAAAGCATACGACAAGGTGGATAGACAAGGTATGTGGAAAGTATTAAAAATATATGAAGTACATGGGAGGTTGTTGAATGCTGTGAAGAGTATGTATGAGGGTGCTAAGGCTGCAGTGCATGTGGATAGTGAGCTGAAAAAATTTTTCTATTTGAAGGTTGGATTGAAACAGAGATGTGTCATGTCTCCTTGGCTGTTCAATCTGTAGCCTATATGGATGGGGTTATAAAAGGGATAAAAGGTAGGGCAGTGGATATTGGAGCAACCCTAATGAGAAAGGGCAGTGATTGGAAACTCCCTGTACTGTTGTTTGCAGATGATACTGTGTTGTTAAGTGAAGACGAAGGGGAACTGCAAGGCTTGGTGGATGAGTTTGGGGGAGTGTGTAAGAAATGGAATCTAAAGGTGAATGCAGGGAAGAATAAAGTTATGGTCTTCAAGAGAAGTGAAGTCAGTGAATGTACAATGAGGTTGGATGAGGAGGAAAAGGAAAATATAAGTGTGTTTAAATGCTTGGGTAGGGTGATGAGTACGGATTGAAGTTTAGTGGTCAAACTGCTCGAATGGGTACAGCAAGGACGAAAGGATGCTGGTTCCTTGAAAGCAGTGGTAAGAAAAGGGAAGTGAGCATGGAAGTGAAAGTTATTGCATGACAGTATTGTGATACCAACTCTAATGTATGGATGTGAAGCTTGGACCTTGTTGGAGGGACACAAGTCAAGAAGGACAGAAGTGGAAATGAGTTATTTGACAGAAGCATGTGAAGTCACATGGAGAGACAGACTGACAATTGAGGAAGTGATGGAGCATTGTGGTGTGGATGTGGATATGATAGGAAGCGTTAGGAGAAACACATCGAGGTGGTTTGGCCATGTGGAGAGAATGGAGAGTGAGAGACTGATGAAGAGAGTGTATGTGAGTGAGGTGAAGGGGGGGAGAGGGATGGGGAGGCCAAGGATGAGATGGAGGGATGAAGTGGAGAGGTATATGATAAGGGGGGTCTGAGCTGCAAGCAGGGCAGTGAAATGGCAGGGGACAGAGCGGCATGGAGACGATTTGTTTGTGGCCACCCCTTACGGAACTGGGTCATCTGGCAACAGACACACAGATAGGAGGAGAGAGGTGAAAAGATTAGTAAGAGAAAGTAAGAAGAGAGTGGATCAGGAATTTGGAAGGAATTTGAGTGCAGTGGAGGGAATATAAGAAAATGTTCTGGAAAGAGGTAAAGAAAGTTAGACAGGGTGGAAAAGTTGTTCGGGAGTGAAAGATAAAAATGGTAGATTACTTGTGGAGAAAGGAGAAAAACTGAGCAGATGGAAAGAACCCTTCAAGGAACTGCTGAACATAGAGAACGAAAGTAATGCGAGTATAAGTGGCTGGGGAATGGCTGGGAGACGGAGGGATGTGTGAACAGAGGAAGAGGTCAGTAAGATGGAAGTTGTGGAAGCAGTGAAGAAAGTTAAAATGAGAAATGCCCCAGGAACTGATGGAGTGTGTGGTAAAATGATGAGGCATGGGGGAGAGGTAGTAGTAGAATGGATGTGGAAGATGTGCAGATTGGCCTGGGAGGAAGGTATAGTCCCAGGGGATTGGAAGTTGGGTAGAATTATTCCCCTGAACAAAGAAAAAGGGGAAAAAGAAGTGTGTGGTAATCACAGGGGCATTTGTCATCTTAGTGTAATAAGAAAAGTATATGGTAGGATATTTATTGACAGAGTTAGGGAAATAACAAAGGAATCAAACAGGGAGGTTTTAGGAAGAGAAGAGGTTGTGTGGATCAGATATTCATTCTTAGGTCTTTAGTGGAAATGTTTCTTGAGATGGGATTTGGAGAAGGCATATGACAGGGTGGACAGGCAAGGACTGTGGAAAGTATTAAGAATATATTGAGTAAATGGGAAGTTGCTGAATGCCGTGAAGAGCATGTATGAGAATGCTAAGGCTGCAGTGCATGTGGATAGTGAAATAAGTGAATTTTTCTATCTGAAGGCTGGATTGAAACAGGGATGTGTCATGTCTCCATGGCTGTTCAATCTGTATACGGATGGGGTTATAAAAGAGATACAAGGTAGGGCAGTGGATGTTGGAGCAACCCTAATGAGAGAGGCAGTGTTTCGAAACTCCCTGTACTGTTGTTTACAGACGATACTGTGTTGTTAAGTGAAGACGAAGGGGAACTGCAAGGCTTGGTGGATGAGTTTGGGAGAGTGTGTAAGAAATGGAATCTAAAGGTGAATGTAGGGAAGAGTAAAGTTATGGTCTCCGAGAGAAATGAAGTCAGTGAATGTACAGTGAGGTTGGATGAGGAGGAAATGGAAAATGTGAATGCATTAAGTACTTGGGTAGTGTGATCAGTAAGGATGGAAGTTTAGAGGGTGAAGTGCTTGAAAGGGTAAAACAAGGAAGAAAGGTTGTTGGTTCCTTGAAAGCAGTGATAAGAAACAGGGAAGTAAGCATGGAAGTGAAAAAGTTACTGCATGACCGTATTGTGATACCAATTCTAACGTTGGGAAATGAAGCTTGGTCCTTGTTGGAGGGACACAAGTCAAGAGTGAGAGCAGTGGAAATGAGTTATTTGAGAGGAGCATGTGAAGTCACATAGAGAGACAGACTGACAAATAAGGAAGTGAAGGAGCATTGTGGTGTGGATGTGACTGATAGGAAGAGTTTGGAGAAATACACCGAGGTGGTTTGGCCATGTGGAGAGGATGGAGAGTGAGAGACTGACAAGGAGAGTGTATGTGAGTGAGGTGGAGGGGAGGAGAGGGAGGGGGAGGCCAAGCATGAGATGGAGGGATGGAGTGGAGAGGTATATGAGGGAGGAAGGTGTGAGCTGGGAGAAGGGCAGTGAATTGGCAGGGGACAGGGCAACATGGAGGCGATTTGTTTGTGGCCACCCGTTACTGTATTAAGGCGCCTGGCAATAGACAGATAGATAGACAGATAAAATTATTATTATGTATTCTATGATAGGTTAGATGACAGTTCAATGGTCAAATACGAAATATTCTTTGCTGAATCGCCCAGTTGTCCACATTGTTTTGTACCTCGTCTAATGGGCGAGAATTCATACCCCAAATGACAGTGTTTACTACATCTATGACTAAAACACATTAATCTAAGTCTGGAAACAGTTTATAAACCAAACTAAATATAAAAATTAAGTCTAAATACCATCAAAATTGGTTTTTAAAAAATCAAAACCCATCATAAAACCAGAGGTAGGCCTACGATAGGCGGGGTAGGGTGGTATTTCTATCCCCATCACTATTCCGGAGTATTGCATCTAGGAGTATCATAAATTGGGGTTTGTCTGTATAGTATTTCAGTGACCTTTGTTTTGTGGTCCAAAATGTTTCATGCATATTGTGCACTGATAAATTTGTGACCCATAGTACATGTGCTAAACACCCTCCACTAAGATCCTTGGAGTGACATATGACACTGGGCTCATCTTCAAACACCACATAGGAGACATCAAGAGGCAGTGCACCCCCAATCTCCATGCACTCAGGACAACTACAGGGCCAGATTTTGGCCCACAAAAAGAGGCACTCTCCTCTACAAATGCACTACATCAGTGATGTCCTGTGCCTCCCCAGCATGCCCAGCTCCCATCCTATCTAATACCCATAACAACACCTTGCGAATCATACAAAACAGCACCTTACACATCACCAATGGCTGCACCAAAACCAATCCCACAGCTCACAAACACTCTCAAATTACAGTCCTCCCTGTCAAAGACTACCTTGATAAGAGGGGTACACAATTCTATGCATCAGCCTGTACCAATACACACCACCCCTGTCATTACATGACAGACACACAACACACCTAGGCATATAAAACAATCACCACACAATCATTATCAAACCCTCTTCAAGAATATCCCACCTTCAGACATTCCAACACTAGCAATGAAAAAACACTTATGGTACACAGACTACTCACTTCAACTTCGGACATTACAACGTTTCAGTCACAACACCCATCCTACAAGCACCCTTCCTACATCCATCCATTGGAGGTGTTCTTAAATAGAGATGACAGAGTTCACATAGCTAGGCTTACAGCAGGATACCGCCCAGCCCTCCTCAGCTACCAATTTAGATTTGGGTTGGGTGGAATAACAAATGACACGTGTCCGGCTTGTAAACTAGGTCCCCGTAGAATAACGGATAATGGAGCACTGCACACCACACGTCACACTAAGATGCAGACTCAAGATCAACAGCGCAGGGAACCTATGGGACAACCCTACAGGGGCAGTTGTTTACCTGCAGTCATTGGGTCTTCTTGATCAGATGGTTCAGGAGTGAGCGATAACAACAATCTCAACAATTCCTGAATCATTTAAACTTGAACCACTGTACTTTCATTTCCTACATTCACAAACTCATTAAAATGATCTCTCTATCCGTTCACTTTCTGTCCTTTCTGCACTAGCCACCTGCCATTTATATCTTTCATTCTTTTACTCCCAATCAGACCATCCCTCTATACTTACATCACACACAATAAAAGCAAATCCAGACAAAGAAAGAAAAACATTCACCAATTAGACCTACAAGAAGGCAAATTAGGCCCAGTTCATTCATGACATGAAGCAGGCATTTGAAAGTTTCACTGTTGATTTTTTTTTTTTTACAAGTACCAGTAATGACAAAACAGTTACCACCTTTAACATAATCATTACTAAAACCATCAAAATTTATATCACTACTGGCAACAACAAAACTGAAACCCTAACTTTGCCTCAAACAACTCAACAAGGGATGAAATAAAATAAAGAAATTCTCAACCTACTACAGCATTCCATGAAATCTTGCAAACCCAAACAACACCATTAAGACCTTAAATGTATCAATGTAAACAAACAAGAAAACTGGAAGAGCTTTGTGGACACCTTTGAGCATAGAATAAACCATGAAATTTTGGAAAACATAAGAAACATTCACACATTCAAAACCTTGGGCTCAGCAACTCACAAAACCCTACTAAACAGAAGTATATCCACAGTATCAGTTCATGTACATTTTACAGTAAAATTTATTTTTAAACAGAAACACTAAAACTTTTTTTTTTTCTGAAAATTTAGTCCTGAGACACTATTAGAATCATGCCAAATGCTAAAATACAAAATGGCAAAGTTGCATAAGTCTTTAAGAGAGACCTCAAAGCCTGCCGCACCACCGCAGGTCTAAATGATGTGAAGCCACCGCACAATTATGCCTTTCTTCTGGATCCCCACATCCCAACCTACTGCAGTGTGAGTAAAGGTGAGCCAACATAGCCATGACAGCTGACAAAAATACACAATACAGTACCTGGTAATTTTCTTGTTTCTGCCAATATCTGACTTCGTCACGAAACGATAGTTTTCCCATGTTATTCAATGGAATTTGTTTAATTTTACCTTCATTTCAGTTGGAATGACCAGCTTTTGAGATGTGTTCCCTCTCCCAAAATAACTGAATTACAAGCCATTTTAGGAATTAACATTTCCTTATCCCACTTAACCTAATGTAAACCCCTACCAATTCAGACCTATTAAAACAAATGGTAATCTTCAAGCAGACATGGGACCACCTCTTAAAAAAAAAAAAAACACACACACACCTTTGAAATGATTCGGACTTTGCAAAGGCGTAGCCTACAGAAGTACATTTTTGAGTATGAAATGGATCCATTAATAAACACGGAAAATACAATTACACATGGGATATGCTAGGTTGGCTAAAGATATGGTAAGTGTGTCCCCCCCCTGTGGCAGGGGGGGGACACAATCTGCCCGCACTGTGGGGTGGTGCTACTACTTTGCGGCCGGGTTGTGTTAGGAAGAATTCCACCACCGTATTCCCTGCGTGTCGTAAAAGGCGACTAAAAGGGGCAGGGTGAGGGGACTAGGGACCCCCTCCTCTGTTTTTAGGGTGAGGAGACTGTAGCACCAGTTGAGTAGGGCAGTACTCCCAAGGAGGATGGAAAGCTGATGACAGGGAGAGCTGGAGCTCCCGTTTCATCAGCCCTCAGGACTTGTTCCTGACCATCTTCCTTTGCTGAACTTTTTCAGTGTCTCAGTTACACAGAGAGTAGACCAGCATGCTCTCCAATACAAGTTTCTCTAACTGTCAACACCAAACTACATACGCGCTACACACTACACTTCTTTTTCAAAATTTAGCAAAATGGTGCACAAAAATCTTGCCTCGGAGTCCCCAGGGGGGGGGACCATAAATGCCCCCACCATTCGCCTCTCTCCCGGTGACGGCTCAAAAAGCTGCCTGGAACCACCGTCTGACTCACTCCTTCTTCATTTCTGTAACATTCGCGGCCTTTCCTCTAACTTTCACGCTGTCGAACACCACCTCTTCTCCTCTAAACCTCACCTTCTCTTTCTCACTGAGACTCAGCTGTCTGAGGCAACTGACAG
>JAGKTI010012171.1:4794-25077 GCA_018397915.1 Birgus latro | reverse complement strand
AGGACTTTCACCCCACAGCAGCATCACCCGAACCTGATCCATCCCCTTCTACCTTGGTTTTGCACCCTGCTGAGGGGCCCTCCTCAGGTTTCAGCTCTCTACCTCCGAACTGATCCATTTCAGCCACTCATTCATCTCCAATTAACCATTCTCCAGTCAATCTCCAAGCCAATCAATTTAGTGTCTCTTCGTGAAATAAAATCTACATTCTATACTAACCATTTCCTATCCTCTCTCAAGGCATACACGTCTATCTTTCAATCCATTTGAATCACTTATTGCCTCAACTTTTGGACAACCAATTCTTAAAAATCATCTCATCCATCTATGTAATCCATCGTTCCTCTCATTTTTTCCCAATCATTATTAGGTCATTGTCCTCTATTCTACTTAACCAATCTAATCTATTCTTCCTTTCACTTTCTACAAGTCATTCATCTTTTCTCATTTAACCAATACATCCTATCTCTCATTTACTCCCAATCACACACAAGTCATTACCCTCTCGTCCATCTAACAAAAATCCTCTCATTTACTCCCAAACATTCATTCCTGCGTCATTAACCTTTCATACAATCAATCCACCATTCCTTTCGCATACGCCCAATCATTGTTAAGTCATCCCCTCTTCCACCCAGCAATCATTTTTTCCACTCATTATTAGTCATTGTCCTCTCTTCTACTTAACCAATCTAATTTATTCTTCCTTTCACTTTCTACGAGTCATTCATCTTTTCTTCCATTTAACCAATACATCCTCTCTCTCATTTACTCCCAATCACTCACGAATCATTACTCTCTCGTCCATCTAACAAAAATCCTATCATTTACTCCCAAACATTCATTCCTGCGTCATTACCCGTTCATATAACCAATTTATCATTCCTTTCGCATACTCCCAATCATTGTTGAGTCATCCCCTCTTCCACCCAGCAATCCATCATTCCTCTCAATTTCTCCCAAATAATCATTCCTTTGCTGTCACTTTCTTATTTGCGCTGACCTACCTCTCAGTCATTCAGTACAAAATTAATCTCGTTCCCAATTTATCTGTGCTCAATCTGATCTCCCTAGCACTGACCTTTCTCTCTCTCTCTTTACTAATCCTTTCACTTCATCACAACACTAACCTTTCTCTCTCTCTCTACTAATCCTTTCACTTCACCATCACAACACTAACCTTCCTCTCTCTCTCTCTCTTTACTAATCCTTTCACTTCACCATCACAACACTAACCTTCCTCTCTCTCTCTCTTTACTGATCCTTTCACTTCACCATCACAATATGTTCCCAACTCCTCTCCAAATCCCCAGTTGTCAATCCATCTCTTACCTTCATTCCCCCCCCCCCCATGCCTGTCTCTTTTCTCACTCTTATTAACCTTGGTCTCTTTTTTACTTAAGAGGATACATTTATTAACGAGTGTTACTTGGTGTACTTACGGCAAATATTCATGTACTGAAGACTTAATTTTTCCTGTAATGTATCTACACCAACCTTACCACGAAGTAAACTGCATTTTCCTCGCAGTTCATCCCCCTCCCACACACTCACTGGTATTTTCATCCAGCATAACACTCAATTTCCACACAGAAGCACCTTCCTTGCGCTAATTTCAACGCAAGTGGAAAAACCAACATTTTAAAGCCTAAAATTTTGTCTTTTGTTTCTAAGTTTACTTAACACAGGGTTCCCACACTCTTGTCAGCAAAAATTTCCCTGACTTTTCTAGGAATTTTGACAAAATTCCAGGTATATTTTCATACTTTGCTACGTAAACTTCCAAGTGTAAATTTAAACTTTTTTTTTTAATGTGGTCTCCTATTACTCGAGTAAATTTTTACATCTATAGTGGTTTACATATTAGTGTACTTCTTTAATTTCCCACATTATCCAAGAGTAAAACCTCCTCTTCCAGCCACACCAACAAGCCTTGTATCAGGGCCAAAACTAGAGATAGTGATGGAAAAAAAAAAAAAATATCCTTTACAGCAAAGAATACTTGATTGCTTCTAAAATGATACAAGGTTTCCACAATGATACACAGCTTTCTCCATTTTTTTTTTAAGGACTTCATACTATTTAAATCTTAAAAAAAAGAAAACAACATCTAAGTTATGATGCTGAGTATTAAAATCAAGATCTACAACTTCTCTTGAAAATCATTATACTGATATAAACCCTGCTGATACTTGTAGGTGACAAAACTGACTTTGTATATGACTAGTAAGTAATACCTTCTTGCAACAAAACTGACTCTTTGAAGACATAAGGTACAAAACTGACTTTATGCACGACTAATAAGTAATACCTGCTTGCAACAAAACTGACTCTTTGGGAGAAAAAAAAAAAAAAAAAACATAAACCTCAAGTTTCACCAAAACTTTCCCTGACTTTTCCATGATATTTTTAAAAATTACAAAATTCTCTGACTGTTTCCTCACCCCCCCCCCGAGGCAGTGGGAACCCTGTTAACAAGCCACTTACACGCTGGCTCATTTTCTAGCCTTATGGAATGTAAAAATTTCACTTTAACGATTTTTTCCAGCATTATTAAGCATAATTCTCACTTTGTTTACTTTTAGCCTGAGGTAACGGAACACTATTTCCATACAGAAGCACCTATACTTCAACTTATTTTTGCACAGGTGAGTCCTTTCTTTCACTATAGTTACACTGACGATAACTCTCCTTTATTTACACTTAATGCTTACATATTTTATGCATTTCTGGTCGATATCCAGGTTCTGCACATGGAAGCTACACTCTCAAGTTAACTTAACAAGACACTTACACTTTTCCTTAATTTCCAGCATTATTCAATGTAAAACTTTCACTTTTAACTCTCTCTAGCAGTAGCATAATTTTCACATTAATATTTACTTATAGCCTGAGCTAAAGCAACAATAAGTTTTCATACGGAAGCACCTATATATCAACTTTCTTTGCACACGTGGATCCATTCTTTCAATATATTTACACTGACACTAATTCGCCTTCATTTTCTGCATTTCTGGTCAACGTCCAAGTTCTGCACATGGAAGCTACACTTTCAAGTTTACTTAACGAGGCACTTACACTTCTCCTTATTTTCCAGCCTTATTCAGTGTAAAACTTTAACTTTTAACTATTTCTTTTTTTCCATCAGTACCATAATTTTCACATGTTTACTTATAGCCTGAGCTAACGCAACACTAAATTTTCATACAGAAGCTCCTCTAAATCAACTTTTTTTTTTTTTCTCACACGTGGGTCCTTTCTTTCACTATATTTACACTGACAGTAACTCGCCTTCATTTACACTTAAAAAAAAATAAAAAAAAAATGCATTTCTGGCCAATGTCCAAGTTCTGCACATGGAAGCTACACTCTTAAACCTACTTAACGAGGCACTTACATTCTTATTTTCTAGCCTTATTCATTGTATAACTTTCACTTTTTAACGATTATTTTCCCCCTAGCAGTAGCATAATTTTCACAATGTTTACTTTTGGCCTAAGCTAACACAACAGTAAATTTCATACAGAGGCACCTATAAATCAACTTTTTTTCTGCACACGTGAGTAATTTCTTTCACTATATTTACAATGACAGTAACTCGCCTTCATTTACACTTATTTCTAAATATTTTCTGCATTTCTAGTCAATGTCCACGTTCTGAACATGGAAGCTACACTGCATAATTACGATCACCTTTTTTAATCAATGTATTCATACTAATTTATACTTATATTTACACTTATTTGCGCTTTAGTTTCAGCAAACACAGGCACCAAATATACAAAATATACACTTATTACACAAGCACTGGCTCCTTTCTTACACTATTTGTACTGATTTACACTTATTTTCTGTAATTAGCTAACTCCATATTGTGCAGTATTTGGGAAAAGTGGATGCATATAATATGTACTGGTGTTAGGGACAGACTGAGATAATGCTAATTTTGTGTATGCGGTGTGTTGGGGACAGCGTCAAGAGATGTCACGTGTGAAAGGAGTGATCTTGCTGGTGCGTCTCTTGAGAGTAAGTTTTGTTATTTGGGAGACATGTTATGTGCAGGAAGTAGGGCTGGAACTAGCTGTGTGGCTAGCATAAGCTGAGGGTGGAGGAAGTTCAGGGAGATGTTGCCTCTCCTGACACTGAGAGGGCTCTCTCTCTGCGCTCAAGGATCTTTGTATGAAGCCTGTGTAAAGAGTGTAGTGCTGTCTGGCAATGAGACCTGGGCAGCAGAGGAGGAGGATATTTGTAGGCTCAAATGTACAGAAATGACAATTAGATGGATGCATAGTCTCTGACAGGGTTCCCACTCTCTAATCAGCAAAAATTTCCCTGACTTTTCTAGGAATTCTGACAAAATTCCAGGTATATTTTCACAATTTGCTAAGTAAATTTTCAAGTGTAATTTTACACTTTTTTAATGTGGGCTCCAACAACTCAAGTAAATTTTTACATCTATAGTGGTTTACATATTAGTGTACTTCTTTATTTCCCACATTACCCAAGAGTAAACCCTCCCCTTACAGCCACACCAACAAACCTTGTATCAGAACCAAATCTGTAGAGATACTGATGAATAAAAATAAAGATATCCTTTACAGCAAAGAATACTTGTCTAAAATGATACAAGGCTTTCTCCACCTTTTTTTTTAATAAGGACTTCATACTATTTAAATATCAAAAAAAGCACATCTAAGTTATGATGCTGAGTATTAAAATCAAGATCTACAACTTCTCTTGAAAACCTTTATACTTATTATACTGATATAAACCCTGCTGATACTTGTAGGTGACAAAACTGACTTTTTATATGACTAGTAAGTAATACCTTCTTGCAACAAAACTGACTCTTTGAAGACATAAGGTACAAAACTGACTTTATACATGATAATTAAGTAATAACTTTTGGCAACAAAACTGACTTTGAAGAAATAAGGTACAAAAATGACTTTGCATATGACTAATAGGTACTGTAATACATTGCAACAAAACTGACTTTTTGAAATTTTTGATGGGTGACATGACTAACAGATTCAAAACTGATTAGTAAAAATCACCCTGATTTGTTCATTACTGAAGATTGAAGCTGCAACAGCCATTCAGTTTACAATTAATCTTAACTTGTACACATGGAACAAAATAATAAAAAATGTACCTTAGCATAAACCTCAATTTTCACCAAAAATTTCCCAGACTTTTCCATGATATTTTTAAAAATTACAAAATCTCTTAACAGGATTCCCCCCCCCCCCCCCCCCGAGGCGATGGGAACCCTGCTCTGAATAGGGGAGGGGAGGGGGAGAGAGGGAGGGGGGGGGGGTACTATTGACGAGCTGAGAGGAAGGATGGGGCTGGAATGTATTGTTGTGATGAATAGGGGTAGATTGAGATGGTTTTGACATGAGAGGATGAATGAAGACAACTGGGTGAGCAAAGCGAGAAGTATGAACGTCGGGGATACTGTTGCAAGAGGAAAATCGAAAAAGACCTGGGACGAGGCCACGGTGTAAACGCAGAGATAAGGAACTGAACCAAGAGGCTGCCAGAGATCAAGCAGCGTGGAGAGTCGCCACATGGCCGACGCAAGCAAGCATGTTGAAACCTTTATAAATGACACGACATGATGTACCCTAACATTTACCTGTATTTTCTGCATTTTCCAGTCCTAGCTTTTCACTGTCCACATCAGCTTTTGACATGGTTTGGCTCTTGCAACACCTGAGTGTACTGGCATTCTTCACTTTAATATGTATCTCACAAACTATGCATACAATCTGCAATTTATGTCTATTTGTAATGATCTGTATCACACAGATCTCTCACTCACTCTTCTTCTCAGTCACGCTTTGCCCAATCCATGTTCTACCCAATCCTTGCTGACCTTTTTATGACCATAGCTCCTAATCTCTTGCAACCAAATCCTTCTGCACATCAAACACTACCAGTTTTTCCCATCTTGTCTCCCTACCAAACATTCCCGCATCCTCTCATTGTCCAAAACAATCCTTTGCGTCCTTCTCTAGATTCTCTCCTCCTGATGTCATTGCAGTCCTCACTTGTAACTATAACTTTCATTCCTTCCAGTCCAAACGTTTTCTTACGACCAATACAGCCACTCAATCGACCACCTCTATCGTCCACACCCTCCTTCTCTATTCTTATGACTATACCTTCCTCTCTCTCTTCTGCCCAATTAAGTTCCATTTTTCTCGACTAAACAATCCTTCCACTGATAACCTGCCGAGAGAGCTCTACTTCAGGATAAACCTAAAGTACATGAGCCTACTTCTCGGTAAACCCGAAGTAGCGGGGTGGGAATCATTGGGGCTCTTCTTGAGGATAAACCCCAAGAAGGGGAGTAGAACAACTGGAAGATCAATTCAGGGTGGATCACAGCAGGAAAGCGGAGTGAGCAACCCAAGGGGTTTCCACCTCGCAGGTTCCACGGGGTCAGTGTCAAACCTTTCCCATTTATCCCAAATGGTTACACAGTACTCAGAACGACCCCTTCCACTCAAGCGGACAATCGAGAACCCATTCCAACCTACTGATCCCCAACCCAGAACGTTCACCCCACAGCAGCACTACCCAAACCCAATCCACCCCCCCTGATTTTGCACCCTGATAAGGAGTGCTCCCCAGGCATCTTTCAGCTCTATTTTTACTCTCAACAAACTATACCTGGTTCTCTCTTCCAATCTTTCACTCATCTTTCTCAAATTAATCCTTCCCTATTATCTCCTGACCAATCATTCCCGACTCTTTCTTCTAACATCAATATCAATCATTCTAATCTTTCTCTCTCCTGACACATCAATTTCAATCACTCTAATCTCTCTCGACATATCAGTATCAATTATTCCAGTCTCTGGACAAATTTTAATAGCATCTGTTATTTCAATCATTCCATTCTCCCCCTCACTTGACATCAATTTCAGTCATTCTAGTCTCTCTCCTGACATCGTATGTCAATCATTCTAGTGTCTCTCTCCTGACATCACTATCAATTATTGTAGTCCCTCTTCTTCCTGGCATAACAACTTCTGTAGTGCCCTATACTTAACACGCCCTCACCAGTCGTCAATACAAATTTGTCAACAGTCCATTCCATTCCAACCACTGTGTGCCAAAAACTTAGTCATTCTTCCTGTCATTATTCTCACTTCTAACCACGTCTTTTGTCCCATATCCCAAACAATTCGCAAAAATTTAATTTCACTCAAAATATCTAAACACTATCTCCCTATGAAATCCTTGCTGTCCTTTCCTTCGCACACAGCTCTTTCTCTCTCGCCCAGTTGATCCATTCAGTTCATGATCACTATCAACCCTTTTCCCATTCTTCTTTTTCCCCACTTCAAGACCTCAATTCACCTCATGCTTCCAATCATTTTGTTACTGTGTTCTTTTACGCCAGTCTCTTGTTTCACTCTCATAAATTTTTAAAGCGTTGTTCTGTACTAGGAGGAATCTTTAGGTACAAGTGTCTTTTAGTGGGGAAAGCCCGAAGAATTGATGGTGTGTGTAGTGAAATGATGAAGCACAGAGGAGAAATAATAGTAGAATGGACATGGAGGATGTGCAGACTGACCGGGAGGAAGGTCGAGTTCCTGGGGATTGGAAATAGGTACAATCATTCCCCTGTACAAAGGAAAAAGAAAAAAAAAAAGTACTGTAGGTGGTTATCATCTTAGGGTAAATGGAAAAGTATATGGCAGGATAGCTACTGATAAAGTTAGGGAAATAAGATGGATTAATTGAAGAACCGGGAGATTTTAAGAAGAAAAGTGGTTGTGTGGATCATATATTCATCAAAAGGTCTTTAGTGGAAAAGTATCCAGAGACGGCGACGAAGTTTTATGTGGCCTTCATGGATTTGGGGAAAGGATTTGAGAGAGAACAGACAAGGAATATGGAAATTATTAAGAATATATGAAGTAAATAGGAAGCCGCTGAATGCCGTGAAGAGTATGTATGATGGTGCAAAGGCTGTAGTGTGGATAGTGAACTGAGTGAATTTTTCTACCTTAATGTTGGACTGAAACAGGGGTGTGTATTGTTTCCATGGTTGTTCAGTCTGTATATGGATGGGGTTATAAAACAGAAGACAGGGCAGTGGATGTTGGAGCGGCCCTAATAAGAGAGGGCAGCGTCTGAAAACTTCCTGTTCTGTTGTTTGCAAAATGGCACTGTATTACATACAGACGAAGGGGAACTGCAAGGCTTTGTGGACGAATCTTGGAGTGTGTGTAAGAAACTGAATCTAAAGGTGAATATTAGGAAAAGTAAAGTTGTGGTCTTCGAGAGGAATGAAGTTACTGAATGCACAGTAAGGTTGGATGATGAAGAAATGGAAAATGAGTACATATAAATACTTGGTTGATATCATGTGTATGGATGGAATTCTAGGATGAAGTGCTTGAAAGATATCGATAGGGAAGAAAGGTTGCTCGTTCTCTGAAAGAAGTGATAAGACATTTATGAGGGAAGTGACCATGGATGTAAAAAGGTCACTGCATGAACTCTAAAGTATGGAAGCGAACCCTGGACTTTGCTGGAAGGATCATGAGTGAGAGGAAGGGAAATTATTATTTGACAGGAGCATGTTGACTTACATGGAGAAACAGATTGACAAATGAGGTATTGAAGCAGCGTTGTGGTGTGGATGTGGATGTGATAAGTGTTTGGAGAAATACACCTAAGTAGTTTAGACATGTGGAAAGGATGGAGAGCGCGACTAACGAGGGAAGCGGGACGGAGGATGAGATGGAGGGATGGAATTGAGAAATATGAAAGCGGGGAGTAAGGGAGGGGAGCAAAATGGCAGGGGACAGGACGACATATAGGCGATTTGTTTGTGGCCACCCCTTACTGGATTATCGCGTCTAGCTGTAGGTAGATGAGTCTTTTAGTGGAATTTGAAAAAATATCATGTACCAGTATTCCTTACTGTACTTACAGGAATTGTTTATGTACGAGTGAGTGTTGTTTGGCAGAGGAAATTTTTATGCATCACTGACGTTCAGTGTAATTAAAAGAAATGTAATGCATGTGTTACTTGGCACAGAGGATACATTCAAGTATGAGTGTTGTTGGCATAGCTAAAGGATTATATTTATGAGTGTCTGGTGTAGGTATAGGAAATATGAGTGCTGTATGGTGGTCAAGAAATATTTATGCATCACAGCTGTTAAGTGCAATTAGAACTGTTATGAGCGCTGTTTAGCGTGGTTGGAGGATAAATTTACGAGTAATTAAGAGTGTTGTTAGTGTATATGAGTGTTTGGTGTAGTCAGAGCAGACATGGGGTAATCATAATCTGTAATCGATTACGGACTTTTGTGTAATCATAAACTATTCCCCCCCCCCCCCCCCCCGAAGCAATCGCAATCGATTACTCTCATATTGTGCGTAATCATCGTTACTTTCACGATTACAAGGTCTCAGATAAGGTTCTTCCTTACGCGGGCAATTCTTATTAAAATGATTTGCATATAAGATATAAATCCCTAGAAAATATCAGTTTTATATTATGGAGAGTGAAAGATTGACGAGGAGAGTGTATGTGAGTGAGGTGGAGGGGGTGAGAGGGAGGGGGAGGCCGAGGATGAGATGGAGGGATGGAGTGGAGAGGTATATGAGAGAGGGGGGTGTGAGTTGGGAGCGTGGTAGTGAAATGGCAGGGGACAGAGTGACATGGAGGCGATTTGTTTGTGGCCACCCCGTTCGGGATTGAGGCGTCTGGCAATAGATAGATAGATAGATATTACTTCACGATGTTTTTGCTTTTAAATACTAACTTCAGATATTTACTTAATGTCAAGTATAAAAGAAACAAGCTCATAATTATATAGTGCATAACAGTACACGTAATCATGACTGTAATCATGATTACTTCTTATGCAATCGTAATAGTAATCGATTACTCTTACTTTTACTGTAATCATAATCTGAAGTCTGCAAAGTAATTTTTACTGTAATCATAATCTGAAGTCTGCAAAGTAATCGTAATTGATTACAACACCCCTGTAATCGCCCCATGCCTGAGTCAGAGGAAATGTGTATCAGTGTTCCTTATTGTAGTTTGAGGAAATATTTATATACTGTGTATATGTGAATGAAATCCAAGTGCCAGATAGCAACGATCGCATGGCATTATGTATCAGTGTTCCTTATTGCAATCTGAGGAAATATTTATTTACTGTGTATGAGTGAATGAAATCCAAGTGCCTGATAGTAACGATAGCATGGCATTATGTATCAGTGTTCCTTACTGTAGTTTCAGGAAATATTTATATACTGTGTATGACTGAATGAAATCCAAGTGCCAGACAATAACAATCGCATGGCATTACGTTATTTGAAGGTATACTTTAGTCACGAGTAGGGAGGACACGGCAGAAAATAATCAGAAACTAATAGGGGGATTTTAGATTAGGTGAAAGATATGGAATGCCAATGATAAAACCTTACACTAATTATGCCATGAAACCAAATGTCTAATCTTATAGAAGAGGGTAAGAAACATGGAAATATCAAGAGAGGGAGGACAGGAAGGAAAGATGGGAGGCAAAAAGGACCCTTTTAGTCACCTCTTACGACAAGCAGGGATACTGGGGAAGTATTCTTTCACCCTTTCCCCAGAGGAGTATTGTGTGAATGTTGTTTGCTGGAGTCAGACTGTATTTATGTACAATTTCTATATATGAGCTTTGCTGAAAATATGTATTATGAGCTCTTTGTAGTTAGAGAAAATATGGATTATCTACCAATGTTGCTTGGTGAAGTTTGAGAAAATACTGTATACACATTTTAATATTTTTACCGTAATGTATTTTAATAATTACTTTCAACTCAAATGCATTTTCCTTGCAGTTCCCATACACATATATGAACTGGCTTTTTTCAATAAGGTATAAATATTTTAACAACTATATTTACTGTCCTGTATTTTCATCCTTACTTTGAATTCGAGTGCATTTTCCTTGCAGTTTCCATATACATATATGCACTGGCATTTTCAAGTCTGCTCTGTTATATACTCTTTTCCAGCTGATTTTCCAGGGAACCACCTTTTAACAGGTTTATTTTTACTGTAATGAATTTTCATCATTACCATAATTAACTGCATTTTCCTTGCAGTTCCTGTTCACATATAAGCACCGGCATTTTCAAGTCTGCTCTTACATTAATTCTTTATTATTTCGCATAAAACTGATTTCCTAGCGAACCACCATATTAACACTTACATCTACACAAGTGAAACGCTACCATTTTCATGTCACCAATTTCATACTCAGTTTCTAGCCTTATTAAACGTACCAGTAACAGATTTTTAGCATTTTTATCTTTACTTAACATAAAACTCACAATTTCATGTTTACTTTCAAGCCTTATTAAACGTAACTCTGAATATCCAGACGGAAGTACCATGCATAATACTCATTGCTCTCTAGAGTGATTTCAGAACTGGACTCCCATGAGAGGAGTTGTATGCTGATGACTAAGTGTTGGTTGTGGGCAATATGAGGGCAGAAGAGAGATAATTTAGTCGAGAGATGGAATAGGGTACGAAAGGTTAAGCATGGATAAAAAAAAAAAAAGTAATGATCTCTGGCAGATGGTAGTACTGCATGAGGTGTGTGGCCATGTGCAGTTTATCAAAAGGGTGTAGGGCGAGGGGAAAACTTCATTTTGTGCAGTGTTCGTGATAAGTGGATGTATAACAGATGTGGCATTAGCGTTAGGCCGCAAGATAGTGTTGATTTTGAGTGTGCAGTATGTAACGGAAAACATACAGCGTAAAAGAGTGCGTGGAGGATTTCCCTCTCTAATAGAGGCCAGAGGTGGGGGCAAATTATCTCAGAAAGATAATCCCTCTTGGTGTTATCTCAGAAAGATAATCCCTCTTGGTGTAAGTGCAGTTTCATGAGGGAGACCAATGAATGAGACATGCAGCAGGAGGAGATCCCAATTTGGAAACATCAACATGAAGCAAAATCTCTGCTGATAAAGCTAGGCTGGTGAAGACCCTAAAAGACTATTTTAGTTCTGGACAATTCTTAAGGTCCAAGCCACTCAATGGGGCAACGTGGTTAACAATGGCGACATCCGTGGACCCTTAGGAGGAAGTACAGAAACCAGCAGACTAGATCTGAGCAGCGCCACAGGCAACGAGCCTTGGGATACAGCAGAGTATTTTAGATCTCTCTTCAGTAATATCCGTTCACAGTTCAAGTTCACTATGGGTGGCACAGAGTTCATAATACAAGACAAGACCCTTAGCAAGCCAGAAGCGATAGCGGTAACTACTTCACTCAAAGAAGCAGATCCTGTTGTGACAGGACAGTCATGTGTAAACAAGGAGTGAGAACATCCATGGGAAATGGGATGTGGACAAATAATACCAGACTGTGGTGTTCCGGGTGCAGGGATGCAAACAAGCAGCCTCAATGTACCCAACACAGTCAATGGTCTGTTGACCAAGGAACACCTGCTACAGTTACAAGGTCGATGAGGTTGACGTTCAAGGAAATAGTCGTATCTTCACATACTGATGGGATGCAATAGCACTCATTGGCCATGTCTGATCATGAAGTACTAAATACGTTCATCTGGCAGTTAAGTTCCTCTTACATCGCACGCGTAAAATTAAGATCACTTGCCTCCAATATTCTCCATACAGGAAAGGTCTTAGAGCTGAACAATATTATAACTATGACAACTGGGCACCCTGATGAGAAAATTATCCCCAAGCTACCACAATATGCCCTGACCCCTTTGAAGAAGCAAGGAACTTGTTTTATAAATTCATCTTTTGACTTCATAGGTACATTAATTTCTGACTTCAATTTTTTTTTTTTTTTTTTTAATATTTTAGTTGGAAATATTTAACGTACAACCAAACTCATCTTGACAGTGCTCTGAAACCAACAGATAAAAGCAACTCAAGGACATAGGTGAAACAGCAGTACTATTCATTTATGAGGAACAGACGGACGGTGGCAAGACACGTATGCTATTAGTTAATATGAAAAATGCAATGAGGGTATACTCTACAGTGAAAGGATAATTATAAGATTATAAGAATTTAAGCACTTGTTTGTACCAAACCAAGAATTCCTTTGTCATTAAATACTGATACCGACCCCCCCCCCAAATACAAATAATGGCACTGATTTTACTTTCTGCCGCAACATTACCTCTTTGGTCATTAAATACTGACACATAAATACAAATAATGGCACCAATTTTACTTTCTGCCTCATTCTCCGTATCCTAAGGAATCGCTAGCAATTTCTAATTCATATTCTCTCCACTGAAGAGGGGGGGAGAATCAGGTCTGTAAATGCTTCATCTGTTCCCAACCACCTTCTCCCATTCGTTATGACGCAGTTATCCTAAAAATCAACTAAAAATATTATTGCACTAAGCGACATTTGTGAACGGAAAATACCGTACTCAAAATTTGCTCACACTTACACCACCAACACGCAGTCAGTGTTTCAACACTAGTAACCTTTGAGGTAAAGAATATTCACAACATATTTCCTTTGATTCTGTCAGTAAGTGTTTAATCACATCCATCCCAAAACCTCTCATAATTTGTCCATTTAACTCTCACTTCCAATAATTCCTCGTTCTCCTCTCCATCCACCCTTCCCTAATCCTCAATCTCTCCCTACCATTCTAGTTCACTCTCACCCCAACCATTCCCTAGTCGTCTATTCCATCCTATCCTTCCTTCATCTTCTCTTCCTCCTACTCATCCAATCTCTTTGGAACTCGCTTCCCCAGAATAGTTTCCCCCAAAGTGCAGGTTCAACTGTTACAGATTTTTCATGAATGGAGGACACCTGTAATGTGGTGTACGGACTGTTTTTGCTTTTCTTTAATGTTTTTCCTATCTGTTCATCTTGTTTTAAAAAAATCTATGCAGAGTCCAGTCATATCCAATCAATCTCTGCCCAAACTTCTCTCTCCCTACCAGTAGTCCACTGGGTTGGTTTCAAACTATAACTCCTACTACCTTCCACAGTTCTTTACAGGGTCTTTCTTCCTGCTGACAAATCTCTTTCGATCAAGCCTCCTTAATCCTCTCTCCCTACCATTCTTTCTAGTTCACTCTCACTCCTGATCATTCCCTAGTCGTCTATCCCATCCTATCTTTCCCTCTTCCTGGTACTCCAATTCATTCCCTGCAATGTCCTGTCACACCCAACCGATCTCTGTCCACTTTATCTCTTCCTACCAATAGTTCACGAGGCTGGTTTCAAAGTTACTCCTGCTACTACTTTCCACAACTCTTTGCGACATCATTTTCTTGCCGACAAATCTCTCTTGACTGACTCCCTAATTCTCTCTCTTCTTACTATTTTGTAGACTTTCACTCCAAAATATTCCTTAGTCGTCTACCCCATCCTATCCTTCTTTCATCCTCTCTTCCTACTTCCATCTTATCCAGGCCGAGCCCTGTCACATCCAGTCAATCTTTACACAAATTTAATCTTTCTCCCTACAGGTATCCCACTGGGTTGAGGTTTCATTAAGCATCCCCTATCTTGTCTCTCCCTACAATTCATTCTAGTTCACTCTCACTCCCTAGTTGTCTATCCCATCCTATTACTCCCTCATTTTCCTACTCCCATTTAATCCATGTCGAGCCGTCACATCCAATCAATTTCTGCCCACACTTAATCTTTCTCCCTATCAGTAGTCCACTGGGTTGGTTTCAGACTATACTCCTACTACAATCATCCACAATCTCTCTCGACTAGGCGTAATCCTCTCCCTCTACCATTCTTTCTTGTTCACTCCTAATCATTTCCTAATTGTGTATCCCGTCCTATCCTTCCTTCATCCTCTCATGTCGGTGCTTCAGTTCATTCCATGCAAAGCCCTGTACCATCCAATCAATCTCTGCCGACACTATCTCTCTACCCGTAGTCCATCAGCTTGGTTTCAGACTAACTCCTACTAATACCTTCCACAATTCTTTCAGAGGTCTTTCTTCCTCTTGACAAATTTCTCTCTCTCTCTCCTGACTAAACCTTCCTACTTCACTGTCATGACCATATGACCATTTCTTCCTCTCCTGTCTCCTCACACTCATTCCATTACATTCTATGAGTTCTTCCTCCTGGAAAATTCCTCTCTCTCTCGACTAAACCTTCCTATTTCACAACCATGACCATTTCCTCTCGTCCTATCTCCAGACACTTTCAGGACAGGAAAATAAAGGACAAAAGTAGAGCAGTCCTAAAATATGCCTAAACTGTCCCAAGGGTGAAAAACAGTAGATACCCGATAAGAATAAGTTAGGTTAGGCTACGGTTAGTTAGGTTAGATCAAGACTACAAATTAGGTGTTATTCATAGTCTCCTAATCATATAAAGTATCTACTGTTTTCCATCCCTAGACAGTCCCTTCATATTGCAGTACGGGCATATCCGTCTCATTTTCTTGTCCTGGGTGTCATGGCGTGCATTTTTATTTTTCTTTATCCATCTCAACCAATCACTCCAGACCATCTTTCTGGTCTCCCAACTATCTTTTTTTCTCTCTCTCTCTCTCTCTCTCCTTTTTTTTTTTAATCCATCTCAACCAATCACTCCAGACCATCTTTCTGGTCTCCCAACTATTTTTTCTCTGCCTATCAATCACTCTCCAGACCAACCTGTGGTCTCCCAACTAGTCTCTCAACTCCTACCAATCAATTTCAATCAATCATTCTCTCCAGACCAACCTCTGGTCTCCCAACTTCTACCAATCAATTTCAATCAATCATATCCTCCAGACCAGCCTGTTGTCTCAACAAAACTCCTCCTGCCAATCAATTTCTATCAATCATTCCCTCCAGACCAATCTTTCTGGTCTCCCAAATATTTCTAAACTTTTACTACCAATCATCCCCTCCCAACCAATCTGTGGTCTCCCAACTAATGCAACTCATTTCAATCATTTCCTCCAGACCAATCTTTCTGCTCTCCCAGCTAACATTTAACTCTTACTACCAATTATTCCTTACAGACCAATCTGGTCTGCAACCTAATCTCTCAGCTCCTACCTTTCAATTTCAATGAATCATTCCCTGCAGACCAATTTTTCTGGTCTCCCAACTAAATTTCTCAACTTACTACCAATCACTTCAAGACCAATCCTTCTGGTCTCTCAACTAATATTTCTTGACTTCCTACCAATCATTCCTCCAGACTAATCCTTCTGGTCTGCCACTAATCTCGACTTCTTACCGGTCACTCCAGATCACTTTTCTGGTCTCAATTTTTTCTTCACTTCCTACCAATCATTCTTGCCTGCAAATAATCTTTCTTGACTCATACCAGTCACTCCAGACCAAAGTTTCTGGTCTCCCAACTATTTTTTCTTGGTTCTTCCTATCATTACAACTCTTTCCCTCTCTCTGGTCTCACAACTGTCTTGACCTCATACCAATCACTCTAGACCAATCTTTCTGGTCTCCCACCTAATTGTGTGTGTGTGTTTTCTACTCTTCCTATCATTCCCTTCAGACCTATCTCTGGTCTCCCAACAAATCTCCGAACTCCCCCTACCAATCAATTTCGTTTAATCATATCCTCCAGACCAATCTGTGATCTCCAACTCCTCTTACCAATTTCGATCAATCACATCCTCCAGACCAATTTGTGGTCTCCCAACTCCTCCAACCAATTTCGATCAATCACATCCTCCAGACCAATCTGTGGTCTTGCAACACCTCCAACCAATATCAATCAACCATATCCTCCAGACCAATCTGTAGTCTCCCAACCCCTACCAATCAGTTTCATTCAATCATATCCAGACCAATCTGTGGTCTCCCAACTCTCTCCTACCAATCAATTTCGATCAATCATTTCCTCCAGACCAATCTTTCTGGTATCCTAACTAATATTTCTTAACTCTTACTACCAATCATTCCCACCAGACCAACCTGTGGTCTCCCAACTAATCTCTCAACTCCTAACAATCATTTCCTACAGACGAATTTTTCTGTTCTCCCAACTAATGTCTTAAATTCCCACCAATCACTCTTGACCAATCTTTGTGGTCTCCCACCTATTTCCCCCCCCGTCCCCTATCATTCCCTACGGACCTATCTGTGGTCTCCCAATTCCTCCTACCAATCAATATCGATCAATTATTTCCTCGAGACCGACCTGTGGTCTCCCAACTCCTACCAATCAATCATTTCCTCCAGACCAATCTGTGGTCTCCCAACTCCTCCAACCAATCAATTTCGATCAATCATTTCCTCCAGACCGATCTGGTCTCCCAACTCCTCCTACCAATCAATTTCGATTAATCATTCCCTCCAGACCAATCTGTGGTCTCCCAACTCCTATCAATTTCAATCATATCCTCCAGATCTATCTGTGGTCTCCCAACTCCTAGCAATCAATATCATTCAATTATTTCCTCCAGACCAATCTGTGGTCTACCAGCACATCCCAGCAATCAATTTCGATCAATCATATCCTACAGACCAATCTATGGTCTCCGAACTCCTAGCAATCAATATCGCTCAATTATTTCCTCCAGACCAGTCTGTGGTCTGCCAACACCTACCAATCAATATCGTTCAATCATATATACAGACCAATCTATGATCTCTCAACTTCTACCAATCAATTTCGATCTATCATTTCCTCCGGACCAATCTGGGGTCTCCCAACTCCTCCTATCACTTTCGTTTTCATATCCTCCAGACCAATCTGTGGTTTCCCAACTCCTCATACCAATCAATTTCGATCAGTCATCCTCCAGACCAATCTGTGGTCTCCCAACTCTTCCTATCCATCAATTTCGATCCATCATATCCTCCAGACCAATCTGTGGTCTCCTAACTCCTATCAATCAATCATTCACTCCAGACCAATCTGTGGTCTCCCAACTCCTACCAATCAATCTTTTCCTCCAGACCAATCTTTCTGGTCTCCCGACTAATATTTCTTCACTCTTCCTACCAATCATTCCTCCAGGTTAATCCATCTGGTCTGCCATTAATCTTGACTTCTTACCATTCAATCCAGACAAATTTTCTGGTCTCCCAGTTTTTTCCTCACTTCCTACTAATCACTCTGACCTTCCAAATAATATTTCTTGACTCATACCAATCACCACAGACCAACATTTCTGGTCTGCCAACAATTTTTCTTGGCTCTTCCTATCATTACATCTCTTTCCCTCTAGACCAACCTTTCTGGTCTCCCAAGTAATGTCGACTCCAGACCAATCATTTTTTTCTTTCTTTTTTCCCCCCCTATCAGTCATTGCCTCCAGACCTATCTATCGTCTCCCAACAAATTTCCCAACCACTTTCGATCAGTCATATCCTCCAGACCATTCTGTGGTCTCCCAACTCATCTTACCAATAAATTTCGATCAATCATTTCTTCCAGACCCATCTGTGGTCTCCCAACTCCTCCTACCAATAAATTTTGATCAATCATTTCCTCCAGACCAATCTGTGGTCTCCCAACTCTTACCAATAAATGTCGATCAATCATTTCCTCCAGACTAATCTGTGGTCTCCCAACTCCTACCAATAAATGTTGATCAATCATTTCCTCCAGACCAATCTATGGTCTCCCAACTCCTACCAATAAATTTTAATCATTTCCGGACCAATCTGTGGCCTCCCAACTCCTACCAATAAATTTCGATCAATCATTTCCACCAGACCAATCTGCAGTCTCCAACTCCTACCAATAAATTTCGATCAATAATTTCCTCCAGACCAGTCTCTGGTCTTCCAACTCCTCCTACCAATAAATTTAGATCAATCATATCCTCCAGACCAGTCTGTGATCTCCCAACTCCTACCAAAAAATTTCCATCAGTCATTTCCTCCAGACCAGTCTCTGGTCTCCCAACTCCTCCTACCAATAAATTTCAATCAATCATTTCCTCCAGGCCAATCTGTGGTCTCCCATCTCCTCCTACCGATAAATTTCGATACTCATATCCTCCAGATCAGTCGGTGGTCCTCCAACTCCTACAAATAAATTTCGATCAATCATTTCCTCCATACCAATCTGTGGTCTTCCAACTCTTCCTACCAATCAATTTCGATCGGTCATGTCCTCCGGACCAATCTGTGGCTCTCAACTCCTACCATTAAATATCGAGTATATCATATCCTCCAGACCTATCTGTGGCTCTCAGCTTCTCCTATCAATAAATTTCAGTCAATCAAGTCCTCCAGCCCAATCTTTCTGGTCTCCCAACTAATATTCCTTGACTCTTACTACTAATCATTCCCTCCAGACCAATTTGTGGTCTCCCAACTAATCTCTCAGCTCCTATCCATCAGTCATTCCCTCCAGACCAATCCGTGGTCTCCCACCTGATCTCCCAACTCCTATCCATCAATCATTCCCTCCAGACCAATCTCTCTGGTCTCCCCAAACCGACTCTTCCTGGCAATCACTTACTCCAGACCAATTTTTCTGGTCTCACCTAATCTTTCTTGACTCTTCCTACCAGTCATTCCCTCCAAACCTAAATTTGTGGTCTCCAAACAAATCTCTTGACTCCCATCATCAATCTCGACCAATCTTTCTGGTCTCTACTAATCTCTCGATTCCTATCCTCCAATCTCGACCAATTATTCTCTCTAGACCAATCTTTGGTCTCACCTAACTTATTTTGACTTTTCCTGTCAGTGATCCTGCAGATGAATCCTTCTCGTCTGCCAGCCTCTCTTGACTCTTCCTTACCAGTTACTCCAGACCAATGATCTGGTCTCCCAGCTTATTTTCTCTTGACTCCTGTCATCAATCTCGACGAATCATTTCCTCCAGACCAATCTTTGGTCTCCCCTAATCTATCTTGACTCAATCATTTGTCAAAAAAAAACTTTTGGTCTGCCAGCTAATCTCCTGACTTCTTACCAATCACTCCAGACCATTTTTCTGGTCTCTCAACTAATTTTTCTTGGCTTCCTGCGAGTCACTCTAGACCAATCATTTTGGCCTCCCAACTGGTATTTCTTGATATCATACCAATCACTCAAGACCAATCCTTTCAGGTTTCCCACCAATTTTCTGGTCTCTCAACTAATTTTTTCTTGGCTTCCTGCGAGTCTCTAGACCAATCATTTTGGCCTCCCAACTGGTATTTCTTGATTTCATACCAATCACTAGACCAATCCTTTCAGGTCTCCCACCTAATCCTTTCCTGACTTTCTATCAATCATTACTCCAGAATAATCCTTCTGGACTGCAAACTAATCCCTTTGATTCCATAACAATCACTCCAGAC
>JAGKTI010012170.1:0-25079 GCA_018397915.1 Birgus latro | reverse complement strand
TCATGAACTGACTTCTAGCATGATCGACAGTAAGACCGTACGCTTTGATGAGTGCGGACTTCATCATCCCATACGTGAGATTCTCTCCGCGAATTCTGTGGAGAATGTCGAGGGCGGGGCCCTCAAACAGGCTAAGAAATTGAAGCCGCTTAGCTGCCTCATCCAGATCGTACAGGTTTGCCATGTCTTCGAAACGAGCTATAAATGGCTCGATTCGCTCGCCTTCCTTGTAAGAGGGAAGCTTGAGACGTGGAGTCGCTAGAATAGGTGCCGGGAGAGCAGTAGAGGAGCTTGAATTGGCTGCACCCGGTGTGCCTGAAGCCGTGGAGTCTTGCTTAAACCTAAGCACCTCCAATTCGTGTTCCCGCTCTCTCTCTCTCTCTCCACGTTCATGTTCACGTGCTTTGTCTCTCTCCTCACGTTCACGTTCTTCACGTCGTTCTTCGTACTCCCGCTGCCGTTCGCGCTCCTCCCGCTCCTTCTGCCGTTCCTCTCGTTCAATTTTCCGCTCTTCATGGGCGGCATTTTCACGTTCCTGCTCGACATTGAAGCGCGACAGGACATAATCGCGAATTTCCTGGGGGTTAGAGAGCCCCATCTCTTTAGCTTCTTGCACGAATGTACTGTGCTCCATTGTGCTTGGTTAAGACTGAGTGACAACTGAGACTAAGTATGAGTGAGTGATTCGGTAATAAATTTTTAAACTAGGAGTTTATCCTGGCGAGGTCGCCAGATGTCAGGGGGAAATGAGAGTTTGCTCTAGCGAGGTCGCCAGATGTCAGGGGAAAATGAGATTTTTACTCTGGCGTGTCGCCAGATGTCAGGGGAAATTTAAGTATTCCCAAGAAATAATGAAATATTGTATAACTGGTATACAATGTATAGCTAAGTGTGCTATGTCAATTCTCTAGGGTCGAGAATTACAAACTTCCTCAACGGCACGCAGGAGAGAACTAGACAGAGTACTCTATTGAGCTGCAATATTGTACCGTTGGCCTACGAGAAAGTTTCTTCTCCCCCCCCAACAATCAAAAATAATAATAATAATAATAATAATAACAACAGGCTCTTGGCTGAGCCAACTCCCAGCTAGCACAACGGATTTAAAAAGTGATGTCAAAACTGGCCTAAGTACCGGCCGTGATTTAATTCAAAAGTTGTGCTAACGCAGAGTAGCAAACTGTATTAAATAACAGAGTGGAGTAATTAAACACAGTTAACAACTTTAACAAAGCTCAAGAAAAGAACTGTGAATTTATTAATTACAAAGAAATGAATTTACGTTACATGAAATTCAAATCAAATAAAGGAATGCACTCACTCGCTCAAACACTCAGATAACGGCTAAATATTTCAAAAAGCTTAGCCTAGGGAAAAAACCAGAAAATACTGATCGGTATGGATGAAACTGAGCTGCTGTGACGATCACCAAAGTGGGTGGGGCTGCAGGAGACACGCCAATACAAGCTGAAATCTGAAAAACGCTAGAAAAGCACAGAGCCTTTGAGAGGCGTCCCACGTCGCGCCGCGTCTACAAGCAAACTGAGCTCTGATTTGAATCGGGGCGCGACGAGCGTGGGAGGTGCGCGCGCCGCGCCGTAACGGCTAACGCGCCAACAAACAATTGAAATTTACGGGACGATGTCACGACTCACTCAACACAACGTTACAATGTAGAAAATTCGTGACACATGCGTCGGCCTTTTTGGATTGGAGCGTGTAGCATTTTATGACCGGATGCCCTTCCTGATGTCTACCAATGACCTCTGGGTGGATTCGATCCTCCGACCCTACGGCCAGAGCGGAGCGCTCTAACCCACTGAGCCACGGCTGCCTTAATAAGCCCCTTCAGAATGAAAGGCCTTTCCTAAGTTCAAGCAGGTAGACAGGTAGCAGCAAGAACAGATTAAGAAGGATGTCACCTAAATTCAAAGGGTTACACTTTTGGAAATTGGTAATCATACAGTTTATAATCTTTTTAAAAATTCATTCAACATTGTTTCATAAATTCTCTCAAACCTCACACAATTTACATTCCTTTGTACGGTTCTAAATCCTAAAGTTCATATAATGCCTACAAATTTACCCTAATAAAATGCAGTAACCATCAATGCTCCCAACAAATGCCTCTGTTTTACTGTTGGGTCTGATTGATATGAGTGATATATATTTTTTTTAGTTTGATTAGGTTCCACACACACACACACACACACACACACACACACACACACAAACACACTTAACCAATTGTGTCGGAGTCCATGGTAGAAGCCCCGTTATATACAGTGTCTTCCCTAGCCCAAACATTTTATATAATACAACAGCCTATAGCATCAACAGAGTAAGTTATAGAAATCAAAACTTAATTCTGACACACAGAAAAGGGACATATTCTAGGTGGCATAGGAGGCATTGTAGTACCTTTTTCTTGATTTATAATGCATATTACACCTTACCATTTTGTTCATTTATATTGTCTTAATATCAGTAGTTTCCATTACTAACATTCAAGAGGATACTGAGGCATAGTTTGCAGAATAAACTGATAAGGAAGAGGTGTTGCGAAATCCCTATGGCCATTTCAAATATGACCCAAATTTTCACTGCAGATTTCACATACATTTTTACTGATACAGTTATATGTGTCTGAGATACAGGACCTTGCTCAAGCAAATGTAAATAATCCACAGTGAAATTCTAGAGTTACTGCGCTAATAAAACTATCCTGGTGATAACACTACTTCAACACTCAAACTATCTTACTCCACAACACTGTATGAAAGAGCTACAAAAACAAAAAACGGTAGGCCTACATGTTACTAAACTAGGGCAGCCATTATAAATATCAATAGCTATGAAGTTATTAGATGTATCAATTTCTGTACTGTATGTAAGAAACCTGATCAGTTGTACAATAAAATTAGCTAACTACGTGCGTAAACTAGTGTTTGATTAGTTGGCGTAAACCTGATGTGCTATATCATTACCCACTACAAACATAATACAGTCAAGCGGGCGTATGTTGAAGAGACGAACATTCATGACAGTAAAGACAGATCAAAATGTTGACCTTACGTTGCAAGGCCTTTTACGGCACTTGGCCCTCCTGACACCTGTTGTAAAAATGCGTGGCAATATTATATTCCATCTTATTACAATGACTTCTTCATGTTCTTGCTACCAGCAGATGATATTATTCAGCCTGGAGGGAAGTAATGAAAACTGTGTCTAGCTATAACATTTCCATGACTTGTTCAAATGGAAGATTTATACACATACTTGCAGAGTTTGTTTATTTGGGAAATACAACAGTGTTGGCAGATGGATCTAAAGAAGGTCCAAGTTTGGCTGAAGCAGTTTTATCTCCCCAATAAACAACTTTAACAGACTTGGGAATAATTCCTCCAGCAAGTGGAGATTATTTCTAACCCTTCCAGAGTAAAGGGATCAAACCCAAGTTGACTAAAATCGAGACAGTAACAAGAAATAAGATGTCATCATAGTGTAGGGGTTCATGTATGATTCAGTCACTCAGCCACTGATATTGCACATGTCATGCACTCCAGTTTTGTCATTATACCTCATGCTCACCTAACCTTGTTGCCCAGTTCTCCTTCACAGCCACCTCTCATACTTCCATCCTTATTAGCAATTATCCATTATGCCACTGTAGCTACTTATTTGGACTGGCAGTCCACAACATAAGTAAGGGACGAATTCCCGACTACCACAGCTTTTCGCATAGTTTTACGACAGTAAATTGGGGGGAAACTGGCTAGTCAACTGCACTGAGTAGCAATGGAACTTTTCATTGTCATTTTTCTTTCATCTGGCCACACTATTTATTGGTGGGGCACTGCTGGTGCTAGAAATAATGGCACTCAGCACTATATCCCCTAATGGCCATCAACACATGAAGAAAGGCTTATACACGCAAATAGGCCAAGGCTTTCAAATATGCAAACAATGTAAAATTACTGAGGACTTAACAGCAAAATACAATCTAAAAATACTACTTATAATGAGGACTGCCTGCATTCTCATTTTTACTTCTTTTCACCCACATTTTGTTCCTCCACCTCACAAGTCAAACTCTCCCTGTAATTCCTGAACACTTTCTTACCTCACTATCTTAAGTTATTACAGTACAAAAATCATTCCAGACATCCCTTTTTAAGGGTATTAAAAATTATTTTATGTTTTCATTTAAAAATTCAAAAGATGTCTGTAGGTACAAAAACCCGTGCAAATTAATTCCCTAGTAATAGTACCCTTAACTGAACATATTTGGTGGATTAACCCTTTCATGGCAGTATCTTAGGTGGCACAGGAGACTTTAATAGCACCTTTTTCTTAGTGATTGATTTTGCACACCACATTATTAATAATCTTGTACATTACTCATGCAAACTGTCAATATGAAGCATAAACAATGCATACGAGAAAGAACTGAATGGAAAATACATTGCTAAGGAAGAGGCACACCAAAATCTCTCTGATCACCTAGAATATAGCCCTCAACTAGTGATGTACTTTTTTTTTGTTTTTTAATGGTATTCTTGCCATTTCCAGATGATTTTATTCAGTTTGAGAGATTTATTCAGTAGTGATGTTAGCAACAGTTTTTCATTAACCCGTACCACACTAGCGACACAGCTCTATGTCCCCTTCAAAAATGTCAGTGATGTAGATTTACGTCCTGTAGCATCAAGAAATCGTTGCAAGCAACCGAAGTAAAATGGAAGGTAATATCGTATCTCGCTAACTTCAGACATTTCTCTGCTATGCTTACAACACTGATTTAGGATCACAGGAGGCAAGTGAATCTTAGCAGGCTTACATCTGCTTTGTCTGTAACCTTGAAGATTTCAGAGGTCAAGTGGCACCAACCTGACTGGATTCAAGCAACTTTCTGGCTTTGGCACTGATCTTATACTGATGCATTAAGCCCATTTACCCAGAAAAAAAATATCCAAAATCGGTTCACAAGCTCACAGGTGCTCTGCTCTCTCAGTAACCTCGAAGATTTCATAGGTACAGTGGCACCAGCCTGACTCGATTCAATCTACTATCTGGCTTTAGTGATTACTTTTATTAATGCTAGGGATCTTATATTGATGTATTAAGCCCATTTAGCCAGAAAAAAGAAAATCCAAAATTGGCCGGCATAGAGGGGTATCATTTATTTATTTATTTTTTTGCCCTGCATGGTACGAGTTAACTCCTGAATTATTATGCTGCTCTCCTCGTTTCGTTTTTCGTTTCGTTTTTGAAGGCTCCAACATGCTTGCATGTGTCGGCCTTGGTCACCTAATGGCGGCTCTCCACACTGCTCGATCTCTGGCAGCCTCCCTATTCAGTCCCTTAACCCTTAAGTCACATTTAATGACCTCGTCCCATGTCTTTCTCGGTCTACCCCTCCCAACCCCTCCCCCAATATTAACACTTCTCACCCTCTGTACCCAATTATCATCCCCCATCCTCTCCACATGTCCAAACCACCTCAGCCTACCTCGGATTGGTAAAAGGGGAGGTGACCATTGGCAGACGGTGTTTATATAAGGGCCGCGGGCGGGGGCTCAGCACTCAGTACTTTGCTGCTGCTCCAAGTCGTGAGAGTCTGCTGCGGCCCCACCTGCCGCCACACCTTCATTGTAAGTCATGTGGCACTGTGTTGCTACACACTTGGTTTTATGTCATGTGGTACCTTTTCCGTACACAATTTTTAGACTGTAATTATAAAGTAGCATGAATTTCCTCCAAATTATCTGAAGATAGTCCACACTATCGAGAGAACAGGCAAGTCGAGCTATTTGGGAATTAATAATAATCCTTCTTTCAATTTATTTATTTATTTATTTATTTTATTTTATTATTTTTTTTTTTCATGGAACGTCCACCTATGTACTCAGATGATGTGTGATTAGAATGGATGTTCAGTTATCCACTTTTCTTTAAAATGATTAGCAGTTATAAATATCATGTCTGTTCATATATCACGTATGTCCGGTTCACGTACATTTTGTGAAGTTCCCAGAAGAGTGAAAACCCAATTTCGGATGACCAAATCATCAAGATGTAGGAGAGAATGCATTCAAGTTCACTTTCCTGTCCATAAGAAGGCATCCTAAATACCATGTACTACAAAATAGGGCCTGAATACTTCGCATTAATAGCGAATACCACAAATGTATCTGTGGCGATTGAAATCTAGAAATGCTGCTTTAAACTCTGTGCTAATGAGTTAGTCATAAGAAGGACATAAGGAATAGGTTAACGTCAGGATCATTGCCTCTTTATCATTTGTTTTCCTTGGTAGCTGTGAACGATTTTGCTGAGCTTGGTAAAAGAACCTCGCGTGAAGGAGTAGAAACAGCCTTCATTTAGCCTGCCAGTGTGATGATGTATTGTTTACCTCATTCTAGTCGCTGCCAGGCAAATACATGCAACTATGTGGACGCAAAATTTAATTGCAGGGTTTAAAACAATGAAGAGAAAACAAAATCAATAACACAGAAGCATTATATTTACAAACTGAATTTTTTTAAACTATAAAAGTAGAATAGCTTCAGCCAAATTTGATTATACCTCAGGGGCTATTAAAATCAGTCTACCCAAAAGATTGTGTGCTTAAATGATAATTTAAGGATGGAAAATCAGACCCCCAATTTTCAACGATGATTTTTGAAACACATGGCGACAGACCGTGTCAAGGGAAGGGGGAGAGAGAGGTAACGGGATTAGCCTGCATGACACATTCCGGTGGGCATTCAGCAATGATACAGAGATATTCTTTTGTGTATCTTTACGGATTTATGTCCAGTTTTCAGAGGAAAGTATATAGTATTCAAATTCAAATTTTTATTTCGGCAATAAACAATTACAGGGTACAATATTAATATAAGTATACATAATTTAAAAGGCTGAGCTCATGACATTAAATATTTTTAAAGAGCTCAATAAACAGTTGTACCTTATATGTTAAGGGAAAACACCGCAAAATACACAATGAAAGCTCGCTATGTAATTTAATATCGAGGAATTAAAAGGAGACTATTATCTTATTATATATTTGTATGTTAAGTATAATTATAATGGATGTGCTATAACAAAATTTATATGAATTGCATCTCTGTCAACTTACAGTATATTTTCTTGGTTTTTATCTTGATGGTTACTAGGATGGTGATGGTTTTTAATTCATCTGGCAACTTACTCCATATTAAACAACGAAAATAAGCAACAAATCTTTTAAAATTTTCAGACCGTGGTTTAGGGGGTCGTAAGTTAGGTCTACTATACTCCATTTCACCGAGTCTGGCACCACATCTGATGTCCTCAACGCCTGTAGTATTAATGTAAATCCTCTGTAGTAGATAAACCTCTATGTATTACCTTGAGAACCAATATATAAAGGCAATACTAAAAGGTATGTCCAGAACGAAGGACCTTTATCAGTGCTACAGGTGTTGACGATATCGCTGATGGTGCCAGACTCGGTGAAATGGAGTATAGTTTGTACCTTGTGAGGATGAAGACTGGACAAATTCTGAAAATTAATGGCTGTGGGTGGTGTAACTGATAATATACAATTTTTAGTATCTCTGATCTTTATATATCTTGTATTTTTAGTATCCCTAAATGCTTAAAGAGGGGATCGGTATGTTCTCCCTAACTTACTCCTGAAATTATTCGGACAACTTTTTTCTGTAGTAAGAGAAGTTGCTGCATAGAGGACTTGACTGCCGAGCCCTAGGCAACATTGGAATATTGTAAACAGGGGTAAATTAGACTGTGATATAAAGCTTTCAATATATCTTTAGTTAAGTTGCTAAACGAGTTTGACTCTTGCCCAGGAGGGTCGTTGGGAGCGAATTAGGCGAGGAGCTGAGATGGAATTGGGAGGGGGATTGGGAGGAAATTGGAGGGGGTTGGGAGGGAAAACGAGGGGGGTTACGAGGGAATTAGGAGGGGGATTGGGAGGGAAATAGGAGTGGGTTGGGAGGGAAAAGGAAGAGTGTTACGAAGGAATTAGGAGAGGGGTTGGGAGGGAAATAGGAGAGGGTTGGGAGGAAATTTTATGAGGGGGGTAAGGAGCGAATGGTAATAGGGGGGTTGGAAGGGCGATAGGTTTTAACTTCCTCCTTGAAAGGTATTGAAAAGTTAACGCAATATCTTTCCCAGACATCTGGGACTGGTTTTATGGAAGGAGTGTCATGTATAATTGGGATGGGACTCATCTTAGTAAGCAGGGAGTTACTGTTTTAGCTAGAATGATAGATAGGGAGTAACATTTTTTTTCTTTTTTAAGTTGAAAGTTAGAAGTGCAGGATGTTGTAAAAACTCCACACAGAAATCATTATCATCAGGTTTAGATAGCTCCATAGACTTGTAAAAAAAAAAGAACAGTTTAACCATTTGTGTAGATACATCCACTCAGGCACCTCAAAATGGGCAGACGATGATAGAGGACGGAACAAACGATGATACAGGAGCCATAAGTAATAATACACAAAATTGTTATATTAGAAGAGTAAAGGGTTTCCCACTTATTAACAAAAAAAAAAAAAGTTAATACCAAATTAGAGGTATAACTACCCGTAATAATCTGAAAGGAGTGTACGTAATAAAATGGATGGACCGAGGGCTTTTTACAGAATATCAGATAAAGGGCTATAATATTCTGGGGTCAAACCGACTGAGAAGAATGGGGGGCGGGGTAGCTATTTATGTAAAGGATTCATTAACCTGTTACAGTAAAGCCGACATTAAAGTAAATGGGGACACAGAAAGTGTCTGGGTTGAAATTAGTAACTACAGGGAGAAATTTGTCTTAGGAGCTATTTACAGTTCCCAAATAAGTAGGGAAGACAGTAAATACCTTTGGGAGGAAATCAAGAAAGCGTCACAGTCCGTCTTAGTAATAATTGAAAGGGATCTTAACCTGCCAAGAATAGATTGGCGACATCAGACAGGGGATACAGAGTCAGAGGGATTTCTAGAGGTAATACAGGATAATTTCCTTTATCCGTATATCAGGGAGCCCATCAGAGATAATATATATTAGATTTGGTTTTACCTAATAAAGAAAACGTCTATAGCAGTACAGGAGTTGGTGGACGACTTGGTAATAGCGATCATGAAGAAATGAAGTTCTGATTAATTTTGGATGTCCGTTCCACTGAAAGTCCCTCGGCAGTTCCTAATTTTCGTCTAGGAGATTTCGATGGATTAAGAGCTTATTTTAAAACTGTAGTCCATGGTGGACTAGTTGTTTTTGGAAGAATCAGGTCAGTGGGAAATCCAGGTCATAGGTGAGGGGGTGAGTGGCCCGAAACGGGTGGGAATGTGCGCCAGGTCACTGAAGAAGTTCTGGTCAAAGGTGAGGGACAGGATACAGGTGGGAGTGTAGTTCAGGTAACGGATATTATATCAGGTCCGGTACCATGCAGCCGTTCACAGTGAGAAATATGAGTCAGTAAATATAATATACAGAGGCAAAGATAAATATATCCCTCCAAAACCGTTTAAAGCGAATAATTCAGAACCAAGATGGTTAAACAACAGACTGAAATTTCTCATAGGCCAACGGAAAGGAATATATGGAAAAAAATGTGAAGAGGAACACTTACATAACTGGTACGCGATTTTGAACAGAGATGTAATGCAGGAGATGCGGAAAGCAAAGCGAGATTATGAAATTAAGGTGGCTGGTGAAACGAATGAAAACCCCAAGGGTTTGTACCAAATGTACCGAACGAAAACTAAATATAGGATAGGACCTCTCAGAACAGAATCATGTAACACGATCAGCGGCGATAAAGAAATGTGCTCTGTCCTAAGTAATTATTTCGTATCAGTATTTATGAAAGAAAATCTAGACCTGGTCCTTCAAGCAGCAAATATTTACGATGTTAATGCGGAAAACACTCTTAGTAAAATACCCATTTGTAATGAGGACGTATTGAAAGAAATGAATACGTTAAAACCCCATAAATCGCAAAGGTCCGGACGATATATACGCAAAAATTATAACAGAAACCAAAGACGAGTTATGTCAGCCACTTTTAACGTCATTAAATGATTCTTTAAATTTAGGAGAAGTTCCAGAGGTATGGAAGACCGCAAACACAGTGCCCATATTTAAAAAGGATGATGAAGCATCTGTGTTTAATTATAGTCCGATAAGGCTAATGTCAGTTGTAGGAAAAATGCTATAGTCAATTTTGGCAAATAAAATTAGGGAATATTTTGAAAAGTTTTAATCTTACATATGAAAGTCAGCACGGATTCAAGCAAGGATGGTCCTGCCTCACAAACTCGTTGTTATTCTTCTCAGAGGTCTATGAGACGGTAGATATCGTTAAAGCTTACGATATTACTTATCTGGAGTTTAGTAAAGCATTTTACAGAGTCCCACACAAAAGGCTAATTAGAAAGGTTCGAGAACACGGTATAGACGGCGATAGCTTAAATTGGACAGAATCCTTGTTGAAGGGACGAAAGCGGAGAGTATTAATAAATGGAACTAAGTCAGATTGGGGATTAGTAAATAGCGGTGTACCACAGGGATCAGTAATCGGTCTCTTATTATTTATTACATATATAAATGATCTAGCCTTAGAAATCACTAGCAGTATTAGCAAATTTGCCGATGACACAAAAATATGGCGCATCATTAACTCGACTGACGATTGCCTTAACTTACAAAAGGACCTCGATATTTTGTAAAAAATGGTCTAGAAACTGGCAAATGGAATCTAACATTTAAAATGTGAAGTATTTAGTGCAGGCAAGACCACGGGAGATACAAGATACAACTTAGATAACAAAGAAATCAGTAAATCGAAATTCGCGAGAGATCTAAGAGCTATGGTTAGTAAAGACGTCAGACCAAGGCAACAGTGTATTAATGCGAGAAATAAAGCAAATAAGGTCATAAGATTTATTTCACGAAGCGTGGGCAATAAGGACATCTGAAGTAATATCGCAACTTTATCTAGCATAGTGATGCCAAATTTAGACTACGTTGTGCAATTTTGGTGTCCGTACTATACAATGGATATAAATTCCTTATAAAATGTACAGAGAAGAAGTACAAAAATGACACATGATGTTCGGAACCTTTCATATGAAGACAGACTAAGAAGACTAAATCTGCACTCACTAGAAAGGCCTAGAGTAAGAGGAGACTTAACTGAGGTGTTTAACTGGATTAAGGGAATATATAATTAGCAAGGCACGTAAAGTGAGCATCCACAATAGAAATAGAAGTAATGGTTTCAAACTATAAAAATTTCGTCTTATTAAGGAAATATGTAGAAATTGGTTTGGCAGTAGAGTAGTATACGAATGGCATAATCCACCTAGTTGTGGTTGCTGCTCCCTCCATTGAGAGCTTCAAGCATAGGCTAGATAGGCATACGACAGCTAAGGTGTGGGTATAAAAAAAATCTCATAACTAGTACTGATTCATCTTTTTGCCTTTACAGGTTACACTATGATAGTCTCTTTTTCTCCTTTCACACTTTCCTATAAAATGTCCACGCCAGTTTTCTATACTGCGTGGTGTTTCTTCTGCGTTTTTCCTACCGGCTTCGGCTGGAGGGGTTGGAGGGCGGGGCGGAGCCTTCTTCTTTGCTACACTTATCTCATTCTAGTAGTTCAGTTACTCTTCTAGGAGCTACCTAGCGTGGGCCAACTTGCCTACTGCAGTTGTCATCTCTTCCTAAATCGTGTGAGGATTACTGAACATTTGCATTCATATCCCCTCACTCGATGTAGTGCTGCTCTCGGGTGGCTCCCCTTTCCTCTCTTCCTTCCCTCTTTCCTTCCTTCCTCTTATGTCGTTCTTACTTTCATTCTTTCCTCTTCCTTCTGTCTACCTTTGACTACACGAGTGACAAGCCAAATGGTTTCCTGTACACCAGAGAACCATTTACAACGGTGGGTGGTAACCATGTAACCAAACTATGGCATCTGGTGGTTTAATGGGTAATTCAGACGCCCCAACCGGATTGAGCCTGTGCCTGTTCTTATCCAAGCGGTGGTTGGGGTTTATTACTCACGTAATGCCACTCAGGGATGAGTGAAGCTGGTAACTTTCATTATAAATATCAGGACCAACTTGCCTAGCCCTGGGCTCCTACGCTCATCATAGGGCAACACTGGTTTAAATGATGTATTAATGTATATATGTGTACAAGTATCATAATTCCAGTACTTTTCTTTGGGACTGACAGCAAACACACGAGAATACTGTCGCAAGTTCAAGGGAAGAATACAGCATGTAAGGAGGCATTCATTGGCTGCTATGGAGAGAGGAGAGGTGTTCACTGGCTGGTGTGGTGAGATCAGATGTGTACAATGTTCTGGTGTGTTGAGTAGAGATACTCTGCTGAAGTGTTTACTGGGTGGTATGATGAATATTGAAGGTTTTCACCGGCTGGTTTAATTGGGGGGAGGTGTTCATGTGTTGGTTTGATGAGAGGGAAGATGTTCACTGGCTGGTGTGGTGAGAGAGGTGTTCACTGGCTGGTGTGGTGAGCAGGGTGTTCACTGGCAGGTGTGGTGGGAGGGGAGGTGTTCGCTGGCTGGTGTGGTGAGATGGGTGGTGTTTATTGGCTTGTTGTGGTGAAAGGAAAGTCTTTCACTGGCAGGTGTGGTAAGAGAGGAGGTGTTCACTGGCTGGTTTGATTTGAGGGAAGGTATTTGCTGGCTGGTGTAGTGAGAGGGAAAGTTTTCACTGGCTGGTGTAGTGAGAGGGAAGGTGTTCACTGGCTGGTGTGGTGAGAAGGGAGATATTCACTGGCAGGTATCGTGAGAGGGGAGGTGTTCACTGGCTTGTGTAGTGAAAGTGCAGGTGCTCTTTGGCTGTTGTGGTGAGAGGAGGTGATCATTGGCTGGTGTGGTGAGGTGGGAGATGTTCAGTGGCCGGAGTGGTAAAAGGGGAGGTGTCCATTGACAGACAGTGTTTATATAAGGGCCGCGGGAGGGGGCTCAGCACTCAGTACTCAGCTGCTGCTCCAAGTCGTGAGAGTCTGCTGCGGCCCCACCTGCCCTCCACACCTTCAGTGTAAGTTATGTGGCACTGTGTTGCTACACACTTTGTTGTATGTCATGTGGGACCATTTCCATACACAATTTTTTAGACTGTAATTATAAAATAGCATGATTTTCCTTCAAATTATTTGAAGATAAGTTCACACTACCGGGGAAACAGGCCAGCCGTGCTATTTGGGAATCAGTAATAATCCTTCTTTCATTATATATTTTTTTTTAATTTTCATGGAACGTCCACCATGAGCTCTGATGATGTGTGAGCAGCAGATTTTTTTTTTTTGGGGGGGGGGGCAGCAGATGGGGCCCCACCAGTGCCAGGCTGCAGCCTAGCACCCATCCTTTCCTTTATGATTAGTATAGTGTAGCTATAATACGCTATTTTGCCTTCACTACGAGTTTTTTTCAGGCAACTTCTCTCTGCGTGATTGCCCCAGTATAATTCTCCCTGCGTGTTAATGCCCAGCATAATTATTTTCGTTCTTTATTTTCTACTCATCATCTTGTGGTAGTTTGTTTGCAAGAAATTTGTCATGTTCAGCATCCTGATTCTATACCTGGTTATTGTTTTCTCAGTTTCTCACACTATGTTTTTGCCACTTCAATTTTAATCCAACATACAGTTCATTATGGCCATTTGTTCAGTTCAACGAAGCTCCCGTGACTCTAGCACATGAGATTCATATCCGTTGGTTAAAGGTGTGCCAATTTCTCTTTCTCCCTTGCTGGCAATGAGTTTCATGCCTTAGTGGACTTGCTGACTCATCTACATTCTTTTCCTTTTATGGGTGATTCCGTCTCTAATATATTCCTGTGGGGTGATGCTGTCATTAATCATCTTGGATAGAGTACCTGATTTTATATTATTATTAATACGGGTGATTCCACCATCATTGTGGCCGTTACTAATTCCTTTTCTTGCATTGATCTCTCTTTTTTTCTCCCCTATTTGTGCCGTGGGCTTCAACTGGTCTCCGGTATCACAAACTACTATAGGGATATTTTTGTTCTTCACCAATGGAACGAGGTTAAACAAAGTAGGGGCATTAATGTTATTGTCAATCTGTGATCCTGATTGACAGGCCAATTTAGTTGCTTAATATCTTTGAAAGTATAGCGGTAAAGGAAACAAACTAAAGACAGTATTACTCAACAACTCTTCTTCTTGTGAATGAAACCATCCCCGGGTGTGCATGTGGTCGTGTCGATGAGTAAGAATGTGAATAAGGTAAGTGACTTTCAGTGACTGAAACGGGACGTTTTCGTGCATGTGTGCTTCGCTGTTAGTCAGATAACGTCTCCACTACTAGACAAACTAGAGACAGTGGCACCCAAGGCACTATGGCACTATCACTGAGCCCTTTCCTAAGGCAGAGGCTTGGCAGGAGAGGATGAGGCAAGGCGAATGCATGATGTGGTAACATAATCGAATGAGGAGGAACCTGAAGACACTTAACTACCCACCAATCTTTCGACTTCAGGCTGATTGCCTCAGTTTGTCCGTGAAGTGCGTGTAGTCAGAAAGTGGGGACATGGGGCAACTTATGTTGTTTTTGTCGTGTCCGTAAGCGTGGCTGAGGTGCAGTGGCACAACTAAGGCTTATACTAGCCCTCCGCAATAATAACACTTCCAGAAGACCACAATCCACCACAAACACAGTTTCCGTGTAGGTTTTCAAAAGTGCGACGTGAAGGCGGCTGTGAATCCAGTAACTATAGCAGCGACCTTGAGGCAGGCCGGCTCAGCCCACCTACAGCCCTGTGCACCTTCTCACCTCACCACTGCTCCACCATGCCTCCGCCAGTGCCTTACAACACACACACACACACACACACACACACACACACGCACACACACACACACACACACACGAAGATGTACGTTTGGATTACATTCTAGCACTGCTGTGCCACTAGAAATCTGGGTATTACTTCAACTACTACAAAAACTACTATTACTACTACTACTACAACAACGACTGCAACTATCACCACTACTACTACTACTACTACTACTAACTACTACTACTACTACTACCACCAGCACCACTACTACTACTACATAAAAGCTAAAAAAGCTATTGTGAACAAAAAAGTTATTCAGGTACTGTCCATAATTCACTATATTTTCCACTATAACAGAATTTTCTTCCCTGTGATTTGTACTTTTTCATCAAAACAAATATGTACACACACGAAAACTTTGAAAAAAAAAAATAGGCACTGACTTTATCATGACACAAAATTTCTGCCTCCATTATTCACATGTATGTACACAGTGCAGTAAAATAAAAATATTTCAAATTACACTATAACCAACATGTGAACTAAACTAACACTAACTTAAACATACGACCCAGACTTCTACAACTCGGTCTTTGAGTGGAACTCAAAGAAACTCGTGGTGCACAGTGCCACCTGACATTCAGCACACCACCACATCGTCATACAGCGTTGCTGTTGTCGGCGTGATGAATTGGTGCAAACACAACAATGCCAGAAGGCTTCTTTGCCTGCAGGTGTTGGAGGCAGCGCTTCCAGGTAAAGCCTACTAAGGTAGTCCCTGCACTGCAGCCTGTCAGGCAGTTGTTGTGTACCGTGCCTCCGTTTCTCAGCAGGCAATACTTGGCCATATCTCTGCAGGAGGCCGTGAATGACATCCTTCTCAAACTATCTGAGGGATGTGCTTGTCCTTGTGACGTGCTTGTAAAGAATGAAGGCTTTCAGTAAGCTGATGTCAAGTACATTTAAGAATGCCTTCTTATACCATTTACAGCTGCGTCTTAGACAGTCGATGGTGCCAATCTGCATATCAGATTTGTTGACGAGTTGCATGTTGATGTTATAGTCAATACCTGCATCAGGCTTGAAGATGGGCTGCCTCGTTCTTTTATTGACCTTGCCTATGTTTACCAACTTACCTTCGTGGACTGTTGAGAGGACATTTACCTTTTGCTTATCGTGCCAGGGAATAGCAAGTTTACCTGATTTCAAGGTCCTGCACTCCCCCTTCACTGTACCCTTGGGAAAGGATGGCCAATGTTTCCTCTTTGCATGGACAGTCCCACACGATCCAATTTTGTGTTCTTGCAGGTACTTTGCAAGACTTAGCGCCACGTAGTAATTACTGATAAACAGGATATGATTGCCACCAAACTACCTGTACCTGAGCTTCATCACGACTGAGCCAGAGAAGCCATGGGGGTCATACTTTGATAACTCCACATCACTTGCTGTATACACAGTAAAATCTATCACGAAGCCAGTCTTGCAATCACACAAAACAAAAAACTTTATTCCAAACCCATGCCACTTTGATGGTACTGCATGGAGGCAAGCCGTCACCTGAACAGAACAACCAGCTCATTGATAACTACTTTCTGGAGTAGTCTGAAATATGACCTAAATTTATACTTCATCATTTCCAAAATCGAGCAAATTTTCCCTAATCTATCATTCAGATGTGGATCCAAGTTGGAAGAGGGATGCAGGTACCAGAGGATGTTGGGGTGCCTGTCCTGTGGCATGTACTTACCGAACAGAGACGTTGATGCAATGCCGTCCACCAGCCAGTAGTCATGAATACTGTGTTTTTTTATGTGGCATCAACACAGTCAGTGCAAGCCAAAGATACATCTTACTTACATTCGTCAGTGTCCAGTCCTTCATTTTTGCATTTTCACAAATGTGAGATTTCACCCCAAATGCAGCAGTATTCCCTGAGAGAACTGATTTCATGCACAATGAAATCAATCACTCTCACGGTGAAAAAGCAATTAAAAAATCAACAGGAGTGGATGTTGCATTGCAAGGGAGTTCTGGTTGCACACCTGCATTTGACTCATCAGATACAGGTATACTGAGCTGAAACCCCATTTTCCCTCCCAGGTGAATGTTTCCACCATACCTACCCTTGGTCCTTGCCTCACCTGCAGTGCACCTGGCCTGCCCTGTGCCCTACCCCAGCCCCTAACAGGGCGTCGTGGTGGAGAATCTGGCGTATAATCACTTGATGAGGCAGGTAATGGTGGTTGTGATGGTGATGATGCAGGTGATGGTGATCCTGGTGATGATGGTGATGGTGAAAGTAGGCCATGAGCACATGTCTGGTGCTCATAAAATGAACATGGCCATGCACCTGCACCTGCATACCCGGACATATCTGGCTGTGGTGATGAGGCAGGGTCATGTTGCAAGGCAGATGGAGAGGCAGGCCGGAGTGGCAAGGCACGTGGTGAGGCAGGCCAGCGTGGTGAGGCACGTGATGAGGCAGGCCGGCGTGGTGAGGCACGTGTTGAGGCAAGCCGGCATGGCGAGGCACGTGGTGAGGCATGCCGGCATGGCGAGGCACGTGGTGAGGCATGCCGGCATGGTGAGGCACGTGGTGAGGCATGCCGGCATGGCGAGGCACGTGGTGAGGCATGCCGGCATAGCGAGGCACGTGGTGAGGCATGCCGGCATGGCGAGGCACGTGGTGAGGCAGGTAGAGAAGCAGGACGAGTGGCATGTCGACTGGTAAGTGGAGTGGTTAGTGGAGAGGCTAGTGTAGTGGCAGGTCGAGTTGAAAATTCCATAGAACTGGAGTCACGTGCTGGTGTGAGGCTTGCCCTGCGGCACTTCCTCCTCCCTCCCTCCCCCACCTCCTCCCTTTCTCCACTCCCTGCCTCCTCTTAGATCTTCTCAGCCATGCAATATCCCCCTCTCCAGGATCGTCAATATCCCCTGAACCATTTCCATCATCGGAAATGGCAGATGAACGTACAGGGGGAAACGATCGGCGCACAGTGGAATACTCACATGAGCCACCTCCCTCAGCGATGCGTAAGTTCCAACACTCATCATGGCAAGGCCACTTTCCTCAGAAGAAGAGTCACTTTTCCCACTCACAATTGGCAATAATGCCATCAAATTCTCTCCCTATCTCACTATCACAAATGCCTTTTCTTTTCTGGTGTTTGGACTTCATTGATGTTGAAGTAGGTGGCTGTGGGCATCAGCCAAATGCCCAGACACTGGGAAAATTTTTGCACAGGTTTATCCATTACGAAGCGTGATTGAGGTGCATGAAGGAGGGTTGCCAGTGATTGCATGAGAGGGAAATAACCTGCAGAATATTCAAACAGTACTGCGAAACACCAGGCCATGGATACATGCCACCCGGATGTCACTGGATCGCCATGTATACGTGACACCTGGACACGATGGGTTAAGGTTTCTATGACTGCTTTAGTAAGAGGAGCTTTGGAATCCCTAAAATTTGGGCATCACTCCTGAAATGAAAGTGCTTGGAATTTTATGTTGTCTGGACATGGGCAAAATGCAACAGTGCAACCATTTGGAGAAAAACAAGAAAAATAAGTAGCAGAAAACAGAAATATAAGGCTTGTGGATGTTATGAGAAAAGAAAAGAAATAATCAGCAGACAGTATAACAAAAATAACTGAAAAGGTAAAGGATGGGGGGCAAAATTGAGATTAAACCCCACCTATTACAACTACTACTGCTTCACAGCCAAGTGCAAGTAGAATGGTAACGCGGTAGATGCTTTTGAGTCACCAGTAACTGCCACTAGGTTCATCAAATTCCTAGGAAACAAACATGAAATTAAACGAGAACAAGCTTATTTTGTGCATACTCAGCCACTGAGGTTTTGGCAGCACTCTTTCAGCACTGGAAATTAGAAACTTTATGAATATGCCGTTTCAGTGAATTTGAGATTGGATATAGGAATAAGATCTACACTGATGAGTGAAAAGGTATGGTGACAGTTCACAGGAATAAACAAATTTATAAGCACTAACCTTAAGGCACTGACAAACACAGGAGATGAATTAGTTGTGTGTTGTTTAGGAGACTTAATTGTGATATACGATAATCAAACTGTCATATTGCCTTTGATGATAACTGATGGTAAAGGACCATCATTAATGACATGAGACAGGTTGTCAGTGCAAAAGTAAGATGGGAGGAACTGTTAAGTTTACTTTCAGCAGTAAGACGGCAGCAGGGATTAAACAACTAAATGAAAAGCTAGAGAGGTATCAGACTGTTTTCGTCAAGGGGTTTCAGAAAAATGTCTGTCAAGGCTCAGCTGGAGCTAAAACCAAATACATCATTGAGTAATACATGCCCAGTTCCTAAAGCACTGTATCAACTGGCAGACCGATAGACAGAAGAGGGGATTGCATGTAAAGTGGATTCCGCCTAAGCAAGTAGGTGGGCAACACTGTTAAAGGTAGCACCAGAAGTGAACGGAACGGTGGGACTGGCAGCAGGCTATTTTATAACAGTGAACTCACAGCAAGACACGTTTGAACATCTATTACCTGCGGCAAAAGAACTGTCTGTGATGTTAAATGGGAAAAGGTTTGTAAAGCTTGTTTGCAAATTAAATCAGAAGGGTAATAAGAGGGTCTTGTAATATTAACAACTCACTGAGTACTTATAAGGATGAACAAACTACCTTTCTGATTACCTTGTTGCGGTGACATATTCCATGCAGAAGTTAAAAGTGCTAAAGTGAGTTCCCGACTATTTGGCATAGGCTACGTGGACGAGCTTCTAGTAACAAGGGAGTTTATATCCGTTGTGTACCATTTTTGTATTTTTTTTTCTTATCCAGGAAATTAGATTAGGTTAGATTGATTTTCTTAGTATCAAATTAGCTTAGTTTGGTTATCAGGTTAATCAGTTAGTTAGGTTAGGTTAGGTTAGGTTAGGTTAGGTTAGGTTCAATTAGGTTAGAAAAAAGTAAATTAAATAAATGGAAGGGTGACCATACTGGGAAAACCAAACTTAACAAATAGTATAAAAACGGTATATAGAATGGAAATCTGCAACAAGGGACACTGAACAGGATTTGACAAGAAATCTGGGAAGTGAATTACATCGGATGGAAAAAACATGGAATAAACCTGAAGGAATGAAATGCCAGTTTAATCTGTCAGAAGTTAGATAACCTTGGAAAGACTGCATCAGCAACGAGTTTCAGGCCAGTCCGTAAAGAGAAGCTATTCAACAGTTACCATACCCAAAGGACGTGTCAGAGCTGAGGAGTTTACTAGATGCAGAAGACTTATCAAGGTTGCTGCTGAACGTGGCTACTGTACTGGTGCCGCTGAAGAGTTGCTCAAGAAAGGAGTCAAATGGTTCTCTTTCAGTCTTGTTATCGGTACCATTGCACGAGACCACAGATAAGTTTCATGCTGTGCTTCTCTTTATTTCAAAGGTTGAAGAGGTAGCCACACTTATTCCTGATGGCAAATTTTATTTTTGTCACATTCATTTGTGTCTTAGCCCCTAGGGAAGAAGGGACAGATCGTCACCGCACCACACCGCACGAGGGTCAACTGCGCAGTGCAATCAGCGACATCTGCAGCAGGGCCAGACAGCAGAGCTGGTTTACCCCTGCCACATCATAATACACCCATCCCCTTACCCTCACCTGACCAGATCAGCTGATTAGACCATATGTGGGAAAATATTCTCCTGGGGCTGGATCACTATTTATTCATTCACAATTTCTCTCCAGATTATTCCTATCACGCACATGAAATAAAACTAACATAAAAAAAAGCTACCCTTACCAAACATAGTCTGATCAACTTAAGTTAACTATGTAAGTGATACACAACCATCCCAATCATACATTGCCTTAAATAACCTTGTGAAACGAAGCATAACTTTGCTTAACCTATGGTAAGGCTTATGCTAGTCTGTCCTAGTTGTAAGTAATAATCAGGCAATATGTCAGCCAGGGTAACACACAATGCGGTCAGGGTAAATCCAGCTGATCGAGCCTTTTAAGCGTTATCACAGTCAGCAGGAACTATTGTATTTAGGCTAAATTTAATTCAAACTTCATCCACAGCTCAGAGAAAAAATTAAAGGAACTGTTGACAGATGATCTGCTGTCTCGTAAGCATACCCTTACTGTGTTATGATGATTTTTACTTTGTAACTGATTACTCAGTATTTGTTGTTGGTCTCCCAAAGTCCAATGAATTTGTTCTTTTCCACACTAAAATAACATAAAGTGCAAAGACAGGGTGAGCTGAGGTTTGTCAGGACAGTTCAGCAATATTCCTCCCAAGACTCTAACACTGACTTGTCAGGGGGTCGTGTGCCATTAACTGAATTAAATTGTGAAGTCAGGCGAAATCATTAACAGAGTTTTTCTGTATGTTTATCCTCTGAACTAATGTTTTGAGTATTTTGTCCCTTTCAGAGCTAGTACTTATTTCAAAATGTGCAGATGACAAAGTTTGAGAGAGTTTTGCTGTCAGCTGTTAATTAAGATGTGTCACTGTACAAACATGAGTCACACAGGCTGCATAACAATATATCAGATCGGCAACCAATGCTCCTAAGATCATTGCTAAATGAAACTGGATATGCTTCAGAATATTGTATTTGTCACACTTTTTGTATTCTTCTTATACATTACATAGCTATAAACTTACAGATCAAGAAGGAGGGTCTTGCAATGGAAACAGCAATAAGAAAACAACACACTATACGAAGTCGCCGGCTCAGCTTAACTGTCTCAAGACTCAGGAGACAGCTAACTTCCGACTCGAAAGACCGTTTTCCTATTTGAAAAAAAGGAAAAGTTCAGATATACAAAACAACAGTTTTAGAAAAATTAAACTTTTTCTGTTAAATTAATTATAACATTTACGTATGTGAAGTTTACCACACAGATCGTGTGCTTTATGTATATCACGAGTCAAATGTGGGCCTTCCTACAAAATTTGGGAGGGGAATTGTGGGGAGTGGGAGAGTACTCCCTACCACCTTCTCGAAATGATACCCCAAGATGTTCTGTTTCGTCTCGTTCTTTGTACCACTTGGATTTTCTCTATCATCTTCATCTCCCTTTAGGTTCTTTCCATTCCGAAATCTTGCCTCTAGGCTGAATCGCGAATCACTTCTCTGTACTGGTGCGAATTGGGCACCTGTTTCGATCATGCTCTAATAGCACTGTCGACTCGAAGTTCATAGGTTCTGCATTCATCATTGTGCAATCCACAAATTATTCTGTACAGTCTTTTTGGTATATATTATTATTATTTCTGCATTTACAGGTCGCCTAACTGATTATCCATCTGATGAAGGTGATAGCAATAGTCATTTAAATGTCGGATTTTTCTTTTTTAGTTTGTTTATTGTCATTCTGTCCAAAATTATCTTGCCGAATTCACCAACCCAGATATCCACAGCACACAGAACAGAAAAGCTCTAATATGCAAATAACTACTAAATTGCTGGTGTTGTATTCATCCACCTGCAGAACTTTTAAAAAATCACATAGACCAGTGGGTACTCAAATGGCGGATCGCGTTCCGAATCCGGATTGTGACGAGTTTTGGGAAGGACCCCATCGACTTCCATCACTGAATGTTCAATATCGCCCTCGAATAAAAGGAACAAAATTTAGCATTGCTGGATGTTATGTCTACAGTACGGCTCAAATAAATGTATTTTCATCGGGTTACCAGTTATATTTTACTACTGTAGTAATACCAACCTGTCCACTTAATGGTAACATGCAGACGAGTGAGCTAACTGATCAACACAGAAGCTACTAATTTTTCCAGCTGCTCCAGGGGCTCACATCAATCAGAGTAACGTGAGCTTCATAACACTAAATAGCATATTATCACTGTGATCTCGTCAGCATTAAATATTAGTAACAAGAGAACAGGATTTCTTGCCGTAAGAATTCCGTATTTAGCACTGCATGTACTCGTACCCACAGAGTGTTGTCACTGGCATTTTCAGTTGGTGAACTGACGGAAAGATACTGAACAGTGTTAAGACTGGTTACTGGTGGACGGTATGGCGTTTGAGTGGCGGTGGTAGTGCTAAAGTGTCTGTGCTTATGTAGGGATGGTAACTGTTTTTTGGGCAACAGAAGAGTGTCGTTTTGTCACCTTGAGAAGGTAGGAGTCTGGAGAATAGATTTTTGTGTCTTCTTTAACCACCTTAACAGAAGAGAATATCTACTTTAAAGCTAATTTCAATTTTGCTCGTGGTATTAACTTTCCACACAGTTTTAGTATATTATAAAGGACTAATTACTCTGCATCCTATATAAAATGAATGTATTTTATTCCATTATCAACATCAAATACAAGATTTTATATCTGGACCTCTCCCACATCGGAACATAGTATTCTTTTTTTTTTAATGCAAGAAAGAAGGAACCAAAGGCCAGGAGCCCACAAACTGTTCCTTCCAAGAAAAAAAATAACAATACAAAAGAGAGCCAAATTCAAGATCCGTTCTTTTCGAGATGCCTGGACGCACTGCATTTAAAAGAATGGAGATCATAGGAAGTAGGAAAAACATACAGAGGAAGACAGTTCCAGAGTTGACCTGTTGCATAAATGAAGGACTGGGAGTAATGCTTAACTCTTGCATTACAGAGCTGGACAGAAAAGAGATGAAAGTAGCACCCGTCGTAGAGGTGGAGGGATAAAAGCAGACAATTCAGAGGAGCAGTGACCATTGAAGTAGCAAAAGAAAAGAGATAAAGATGCAACGATGCGGCAAAGAGACAGAGGTTGAAGGAAGCCAGTAAGAGGAGGAGAGTTAATGAGGCGAAAAGCCTTTGACTCCACCCTATTGAGAAGAGCTGTATGTGGGAAGCCTCCTCAGACATAAGTGTTGTACTCTACACAGGGGCGAATAAAACGCGTGTATAAAGTCAACAACTGTGCAGGGGTAAAGAAGGTATGGAGTCGGCTTAGCACACCTAATCTCTTGGAAGCAGATTTTACAAGAGATGTAATATGATCTCTCCAAGATAAGTCCCGAGTGAATGAAACACCAAGCATGTTCAAAGATGATGCAGGATTGAGCTGAATATTATTAAACATTAGTGGGTACTCATGTGGAAGATTGTGTCATGTTGATATGTGTAAAAACTGTGTTTTTGATGCATTAAAAAGATTTTTTTTTTCTTTAACTCCAGTCAGAGATACGAGCCAAGTCAGACATTAGGTGTGCCATAGTTTTATCCCTTGTTTGTTGAAGCAGTTGTTGAGATGGACGTCGCAAGAACCGAATGGAAATGTAAAGGGTGGAATCATCTGCGTACGAGTGGATAGGGCTAGAAGTACAGCTTAGTAGGTCATTGACGAATAAAAGGAAGAGAGTTGGTGATAGGACAGAGCCCTGAGGGACACCACTGTTGATAGATCTAGCAGAAAAACGATGGCCGCCTACAACAGCGGGTATAGAACGACAAGAAAGGAAGCTATGGATGACGGCACAGACAGAAGGATAGAAACTATAAGAAGGCAGTTTGGAAATTTAAGATTTATGCCAGACTTGATCGAAAGCCTTTGAGATGTCAAGTGCAATGGCAAAACTTTCGCCAAAGTCCCGAAAGGAGAATGACCAGGATTCTGAAAGGTTGATGAGAAGATCGCCAGTGGAGCGTCCCTGATGGAACCCGTACTAACAATCAGAAAGAAGGTTGTGATAGGAAAGATGCTTCAAATTTTTTCTGTTAACAATTGACTCGAAAACTTTTGAGACACAGGATGTTAAAGCAATTGGACGATAGTTAGAGGGTTGGGAATGGTCACCCTTCCTTGGGACTGGCAGAATGAAAGCAAACTTCCAGGAAGAAGGAAAGGTACAAGTTGACAGACAAAGGCGAAAGAGTTTAACTAGGCAGGGTGTAAGCACAGAAGAACAGTTTTTGAGGACAACAGGAGGGACTCCACCAGGCCCATATGCTTTATTAGTATTACGGCCAGTGATGACAGAAAATACATCAGCCGAAGAAATTTTAATATCAGCCATGACGAAGTCAGAGGGGGGAAGTGAAGGAGGAACAGCACCAGAATCGTCTAAGGGGGAATTGGAAAAGAAAGTCTGAGCAAAGAGATCAGCAGAAGAAATAGCTACAGAGCCATCAGAGTAGAAGAGGAGGGAAGGATGATGCGGTAAAGTTGTTGGAAAGGTTTTTGGCAAGGTGCCAGAAGGAGCGGGAAGAATTCGAGTTG
>JAGKTI010012169.1:0-25079 GCA_018397915.1 Birgus latro | reverse complement strand
CTTCTTACTCTCTCTTACTAATCTTTTCACCTCTCTCCTCCTCACTACATATAACTCTCTCGTCCGTCTCTCAGCTTCTTCGTTGCCCCTGTTTCTCATCCACTCATTATATGCTTTCTTCTTTTGTGCCACAGCCTCTCTCACCTCTTCGGTACACCATGCTGTTCCCTGAACCCCCTTTCGTCTCCTCTTCACCCCACACACCACCTCACATGCTGCATAGATTTCTTCTGTCAATACCTTGCACACACCCTCCACGTCCCCCATCTGCTCCAATCTGTATTTACCCAATCGTTCCTCCACTTCCCTTCTATATTCGGCCTTTATTCCATCCTCTTGTAACTTTTCTACCCTTGTAACAAATACTTCCTCCTGTCTTTCCCTTCTTCTCTTCCTCCATCTTGTTTGGATTCTGATTCTGGCCACCACCAAGTGGTGGTCAGAAAGTCCACTCCCCCAACCTCTATATACTCTTGCATCCATTATACATCTTCTCATCCTTTCATCCACACACACATAGTCAATCATTGCCTTCCGTTCATTCATTCCCCCGTCCTCTCTTCTCACCACTCGCCATGTATACCTATGGATCATTTTGTGCCTGAAGAGGGTATTGGCTATCACCAACCCCCTCCCAGCACAAATGTCCACTAAAGCACTGCCATTCTCATCCATCTCTGCAGGCACACCCCACTCACCAACCACTCCATCCACCTTCTCATTCCCTACTTTTCCATTCATATCTCCAATCAGAAACACTCTCTCATTCCTTTCAAACTTTTCCAAGCAGGCTTCCACATTTGTCCAAAACTCTTCTCTCACTCTACTTACACGATCTTGCGTTGGCGCATACACGCACACAATTGCCCACATTTGTAGTCCAACTTTCACTCTTACCCACACAATCCTTGACCCAACTGATCCATACTCTCTTACATTCCTAGTGTATGTAGCCCCTTCATAATACAGCACGCCCTCATTTCATGATGATAATGTATTAAAAAAAAATCCATTGCATGATGACTTATTGTACAGTACTGTATACCAAATCAGTTATAATGGAGGTTCATTGGAGATATGTTTTTGACCAAGGATCATCCACCCATCAAGTTGTAAAATAAGTTCCAGTTCACCTCGTGATAATTATTTCACCACACTGCACTTCACTTTCTGTTTACCACCAAAAACAAGTAAAAAAATTATTTTCAATCTCACCTGTGCTTGTACAGTAGTTATTTCACTTCACTACACTTCATTCGCTGTGTGAACTCCAACACCACACTACCAATGATACTAACACACCCGACAGTGACTGAATTCATAGGCCATATTGGTACAAACAAATGATGGTAAGTTTGTGTGTCATTGATTGTATAGTGTATAAGCGAAAATAGTGATCGTACACTGGTCAATGAGGCTTTGTACGGGATCATAATGATCATATATGTGAAAATGCTATCGTATACAGTGGTATCACCCAAATCATGGTCTTATAAGACTGGGCACAGGCCATGATCTGAGAATTTTGAATGTTAGAAACAACTTACCTTATGAGGAAAATTACTTGAGTCTGTCATTTTGGAGAAGCTGCCCCCCTTACCCCCCAAACCTACATCAAATTGGTTACCAGTGAATCATAACAACCTGGAAATTAGTAAAGCATATTTAGTGGAAATGAACAGTATTGTAAGATTCTTACCTGACTCTGACTTATAGAATTGCTTGAATGGACAGGGGAGGGGAGAGGAGTTTGGGACTATCTGGCCGTGATCCTGTTAGGCCAAAGGCGTTTAGGCCGTACCTAACCTAACCTAACCTGCATTTTGTATGTAAGGCAATTCAGCCATTTGCCACTTTAGGCAACTATGCCCGAACTGGTTAACAGCCGAAATGACCGGAATGCGGGGGGAGGGGTTCTGAGGCTTGAGGTGGACTACAGCCTCTTAGCACAAAGCAAGTGTGTTGCTGCCTCATGCTGCTGCCCCTGTGCTGCTTCCCCCTCATCAGACTCCCTCAGGAACCCCTCAGAGTTCAGTATGGAGGCAACAGAAGCAGTGTCGTCGTTGCCCTCAGCTGCCTCCGTCTCATCATAAGTGCCATTAATTCATTAAGCTTACCAATCGAGCGTGGCCTTACTATATTTTGTACTGAAACAAGTCTTTCATAGGTTACTTATTACAGTACAGTATTCCTGAATTACCACAGCTACTGGGCATTTTTATAAACATTCCTCTGAAAGCTATAAATGAGGATTTAGAATGGGTGATACACTGACTCATCCAGTTGGAGCAGTGGTTGATAAATAATGTGGCCAATTGGAGAGATTGTTCGTAAACACTGCCCATGGCGACTTGCCACTTTCCCTGAATACCCCAGTTTTTTTTTTTTTCCCCACTCACTTCTTGCAGTCACAGTTGAACAGTTAAATATCTGTGCATAAGTAAAAAAAATTACTTTACCTGAGATCATGGGTTTGTTATTATAGCTAGACGTAATAATTGCACCTGTTTAGTGAAGAATTATGCAGTGCGATTAATACTTTACCAGATGGTTGCGGCCTTTCCCTATTTTCTGTTGAAATGAGTCTTTCACAGGTTACTTTTTATTATTCCTGGATTACCACAGCTGCTGGGCATTTTTATAAACATATCTCTGAAAGCTATCAATGAGGATTTAGAATGCACAATACACTGATGCATCCAGTTGGCGCGTTGGTTGGTAAACAACTGATATTGCAAACTGTTGTGTGATGTTGCGTTGCATATTATGAATTCACTGTTTAAAAAGGTGCAGTTTAGGAGATTCCACTGTATTAAAAGATGATTCTTCTTCATCATCATATATGTGATTCATTGTATGCATGTTCATTGTGTACAGAGGGTCTGCTAATGCTTACATAAATATGCACAAAGCTGACACTGGCTTGTCTTGTTTTTGTTACATAACATGCAGCTAGTTACCTGCTTTCAGTTCTACTCATATTCATCAACACATCTCACTTCATTTTTAATAATAATATTATGTAGGTAATAATAATTGTTAGTGTGTGTGTGCACGCACACATCTGCTACGTGACGAGTGATGACGTCATCGGAAGGTTCCTGTGGTATGCAACCGGGAGCCTTAGCAGTTCACGTCGTGATGCCGGTGAGTGTGGTTGTCTAATTCCAACACTGGTAGCAGAGCGTAGTTCGAGAATGGCGTCGTGTTCGACCAAGTGGCCTCCAAAACTGGGAAATGATTCTACATATGAGAGCTGGAAAAAAGACATTGGCATTTGTTGCGAACTAACGGACCTAGCTGCAGAAAAACAAGCTTTAGCTATTCATCTGTCATTGTCTGGGAGAGCAAGGGTGACGAAACGCTTTATGCTAGAGGTACTCGACGAGGACGGAGAATGTTGCAGGGTGGTGCAAAACGTGATCAACGTCGGGGTAGTGGCCAATTTTCAACCATATCTGCTAGAATTCCCCAACGCTCATCCACCGGCAGGAGGCAGAACCCACTTGGGCCAGACGGAAAGGTATCGAGGTGTTTCGTATGTGATTCTAGATTTCATTGGGCACGTGACTGTCCGGATGCATATGAAAACGACGGCAGCCGAGAAGAGAATTCTGAAACAGTGCATCTGTCGATGTTTATGGGCTATGCGGATGATGCCGCTAGTAGAGGTAAGTCACAGACTCTAGTAGAAGAATCTAAAGGATGTGCTCTTCTAGACACAGGGTGTTCTACAACTGTATGTGGAGTTGAATGGATCAACTGCTATCTAAGTGAGCTCACTGATTATGAACGTGATGCTGTAAGAGAAGCGTCATCCTCAATGTTTACTTTTGCTGATGGTGTCACAGTTTTCTCCCTCAAACGTGTTACTCTGCCCTGCTACATTGGAAACATGCGTGCTACCATCGTGACTGATGTTGTGGACTGCAATATTCCCTTGCTGTTGGGTAGACGTTCCATGAAAAAAGCAAAAATGTTGATTAACCTTGGAACTGACCAGGTCAAAATTTGTGGAACTATCATTGATTTAAAGTCCTCATCTTCAGGCCATTACTTACTTCCAATTTCCTTATGACTAGATCGTAAATTTTGTGGAACAATCATGTTGGCAACTCGTGGGGATGACGTAGAAAAAACCGCTTTGAAGCTTCACAGGCAATTTGGACACCCTACATCGGCAAAACTAATTAAACTGATCACAGATGCGGGAATTAAAAGTTCAAAACTGGAACAGGCTGTCAAGGCTGTATCTGATGCTTGTACAGTCTGTTGCAGATTTAAGAAAGCCAAGCCCCGACCTGTAGTCAGTGTGCCCATGGCGTCTAAGTTTAATGAAGCCATAGCCATGGATTTAAAAGCTTGGGGAAAGCATTATTTCTTAGTCCTTGTTGATTTGGCGACCAGGTATTGTAATGCGATAGTAATCGCAGATAAGTGTGCGCCCACCATTATCAAAGGAATATTTCGGAGCTGGATTGTTGTTTGGCACACCTAGAAAAATTCTTACAGACAATGGCTGTGAATTCAATAATGCGGAAATGCGAGCATTGGGAGAGGCATTCAATATCAAGATCATGGCAACGTCTGCAGAGAGTCCTTGGAGCAACGGAGTCTGTGAACGTCAAAATGCAGTCATTGGTGACATTGTTAGGAAGGTAATGGCTGATAGCCAGTGTGAATTGGATGTGGCCTTGGCATGGGCTGTATCGGCAAGAAATGCTCTCACCAACTACTCAGGCTTTTCTCCTAACCAACTTGTTTTTGGTCAAAACCCTAATCTGCCTAATATGTACGCAAATGATCCTCCAGCCTTGGAACCTTCATCACCATCGAAAATTGTGAGAGACAACTTGAACGCTCTTCATTTAGCCAGACAAGAGTTTATAAAGACCGAATCAGATGAACGCTTGGCTAGGGCTCTGGGCACAACGTACGTTCGAGTGACCTAAACGACATCCGAAATGGAGATGAAGTCTTCTACAAAAGAAATGACAGTCATGAGTGCCATGGTCCTGGAATTGTAATAGGCAGAGATGGGAAACAAATTCTGGTGAGACGGCGGTGTATACGTGCGAGTGCACGTATGTCGTCTAGCGCGAGCGCCAGAGCAAGATACTACAGTTGAAAGTGATGTCAGCAGTTATGAGAAGAAAAATGTTGTCCAGGAGAAGCCTAATGACGATCCTACGCAAGTGTTGAATGACTATCCACCAGATGACGAGTCGGAAGATGGTGTGGTCCCAATCGATGAGCCTCCCACAGTTTCTGTTCTGATTAATCAGCTTCCCAAAGTTTATGTTGGTCAACGTATAAAGGGAATACATTCAGAAAGTGGAGAGTTGGTGTCTGGAAGGATTATAAGTTGGGCAGGTAAAGCCACTGGAAAGTACAAACACTGCTATAATTTGAAGAGGGACTCTGATGGCAGCATTGATTGGATAGATTTGGAGAAGGATCTTAGCGAATGGGAAGTGGTTGATGATGACACAGAAATGCTTGTTCTTTTCAGCTCTGAAGCCATATTATGTGCTAATGAAAATGAAATTACAAATTGGCAGAATAATGATGTGTACGAGGAAGTAGATGATGTTGGGCAAGGTGCCATAATGGTTCGATCGGTTGTGACAGAAAAACTGAAAAATGGAAAGCCTATTGTTAAGGCCTGCTTAGTCGCCAGAGGATTTGAGGAAGACACAGTGGATCTCCGAAAAGACTCGCCTACTTGTTCAAAGGAAGCAGTGCGTTTGGCACTTTCTTTGGCCTCCACCAACCAGTGGGATTGCCACACTATGGACATGAAAGCTGCCTACCTGCAAGGTAACGACATTGAGAGAGTTGTTCATTTACGTCCTGTGCCTGAATATGCAAATGGTAAGTTATGGAGACTAAAGAAAACTGTTTACGGCCTTTGTGATGCTGCTAGGCATTGGTATCTGCATATAAAAGATCAGTTGTTGAGTCTCGGAGCTAAGGTATCATCACTGGATTCAGCGCTGTTCTCTTGGAGCAGTGGTGGCAAAGTCAAAGGCATTGTATGCATCTACGTCGACGACTTCCTTTGGGCTGGTACACTTGAGTTTGAACAGCAAGTGATAAATCGGTTGAGTCAAATATTCCTCATCGGCAGTTCAGAATCAAAAGCCTTCAAATACGTTTGTCTCAATGCCATCTCCAACATCGATGGCAGCATAACGCTCGACCAATTCCAGTATGCTTCATCCTTGAAACCAGTCATGCTGAGTAAACATCGTGCAACAGTAAAATCAGGGGAGCTGTCCGAGTCTGAGAAAATGGAGTACCGAGCATTAATTGGGCAACTCAATTGGATTGCCACATACACTCTGCCAGATATTGCCTTTGATGTGTGTGAGTTGAGCATGAATAGCAACCGAGCTACCGTAGCGGATTTGCTTAGACTCAATAAGGTGATCTCAAGGGTGAAGACTGACAACATGAAGCTATACATTCCAAGAATGGGGCTTTTCGGATGCCTCATTTGCCAACCTTGTAGGCAATGGATCTCAGGGAAGTTTTGTGATCTTCCTACGAGATGCTAGTGAGGCAAGATGCCCTATAGTTTGGCAGACAAGGAAGATCAGGAGGGTCGTCAAATCTACCTTATCTGCTGAGGTGTTGGCGCTGCTTGAATGTGCTGAAACTGCTGTATATCTCTCCAACATATTGCGTGAGGTTTCTGGATGTGGAAAGATAAAAATAAAGTGTTTCGTCGACAACAAGAGTCTGGTGGACGCCCTTTACTCCTGTAAGAGCGTAGAAGACAGGAGATTGCGCATTGATATTGCTGTGTTGCGGGACATGTTGGAGCGGGGGGAGATTGATGAGGTATCCTGGGTGGATACATCACAACAGCTGGCTGATTGTCTCACCAAGAAAGGTGCCTCGACCGAGCGACTGCGTGCAGCAGTCAGCTGAGACTAGAAAGTTTATAATACTTTAAGAGACATCACATATCTGTATGTGGTCACAGACTGGGTCTTGATGGTAATTAAACAAAAGTGTATGTATTGGATACATAGTGTGTATCAGATGCAAATAGACCATCCAGCTTCGTCCTTGGAATCTTCTGTCAAATTAAGAAGAGAGGACGAGAGTGCTAGTGTGTGTGTGCACGCACACATCTGCTAAGTCACGAGTGATGACGTCATCGGAAGGTTCCTGTGGTATGCAACCGGGAGCCTTGGCAGTTCATGTCGTGACGCTGGTGAGTTCCAACAATAATAATATAATAATATCTGTAGTGCCTGTAGCTCCTCTGGTAAATACAGTACATGCTTGATTTAACAAACTAATTCAGCCCATCTCATTCTGTTATCTGAAATTTTTTGCTAAATCAAGTTCCATAACTGAGGCTCAGTGTAAAGGAAAAATTTCCAGCATTATGGGCTATTTTCCGCTAAATCTTTGAAGGTAACTCAAACCTAACAAACTATTTTAACTCTCATTGCTACACACAGCAGTCTGAACCCATAATTAATACCCCCAGAAATGCATTATTGTGTACGGAATTACCTTAATGGAATTATGCTCAATTTAACGGAAATTTTCCAATCAATAGGGCAAAAACACTTGAAAAAAATATTTCCATTATCTTGGGCTTCCACTACACCAGTGTTCGGTAAATTGAGCTTCTACTGTAATATAAAGTTTACTTAAATATGTACACAGGCAGTGCTGGCGTGTTTCTTTTGTATTTACCTAATTGTGAGAGAGGGGGGTGTGAGTTGGGAGCGTGGTAGTGAAATGGCAGGGGACAGAGTGACATGGAGGCGATTTGTTTGTGGCCACCCCGTTCGGGATTGAGGCGTCTGGCAATAGATAGATAGATAGATAGTGATATACAGGAAATGAGCTACGCTCGTGGGGTCCCGTCTCTTTTTCTCAGTAAGTCAAATTTTGCTTTAAACGTGTTTAAGTTTTTAGACGGGACGATCTCTTTGTCCAGGCTATTCCAGAGGTCTATGCATCTATATGGAAAACTATATTTCTTGATGTCCTTCAAGCAGTGTGGCTTCTTCAGTTTCAGTCCATGTCCTCTTGTTGCTCTCTTATCCCATAAAAACAGATCTTCTCTATCAATTTTGTCTACTCCCATCATGGTCCTGAACACTGCAATCATGTCACCCCTCTCTCTCCTTTCCTCTAAGGATGGCAAATCCAGCCTTTCTAGCCTCTCACTGTATGACAGATCTGCCAGACTGAGGACCATCTTGGTTGCTGTTCTTTGTATTCTTTCAATCTTGTTTATATCTTTCTTTTTGTGTGGGGACCACACTACTGCTGCATATTCTAGCCTGGGGCGGATCATGGCCGGCCACTATCAGTTTTTTCATCATCTCTTCATTCATGTAATGAAATGCCACTCTTATATTGGTCAAGAGTCTATATGTCTCTCTAACAATCTTGTTAATGTGTTTTTCAGGTGACAAACTATCCTGGACCAGCACTCCTAAATTTTTCTCTTCTCTCACTTTTGTGACTGGTTCATTACCCATCATATAATTCAGTGATGGTCTCTTGGTGCTTTTACCCATTTCCAATATTTTACATTTTTTTGTGTTCAATTTCATTTCCCACATCTGGCTCCAGTCATGTATCCTATCCAGATCCTCCTGCAGCATTTTACAGTCCCCTTCAACTTCTACCTTCCTCAAGATCTTTGCATCATCAGCAAACAGACTTGCATAACTGTTCACTCCATCTACCATATCATTTACGTAAATCAGGAACATTACTGACGCCAACACAGAGCCCTGAGGGACACCACTTGTTACTTCTCTCCATCCAGACGTCCTGTCCTTTATTACTGTCCTCATTTGTCTGTCTCTCAAAAAGTCTCTCATCCATTCCAGGAGGTTACCCTTCAGTCCTCCGATATGCTGTAATTTCCACATTAGTCTCTTATGGGGTACCTTGTCAAAGGCCTTCTCCAAATCTAAATACAGGATACACAATCCACTCAACCATCTCTCTCCTGTAGTACATCAATCTCTCTTGAGTAAAAGCTCAACATGACCATCCACTTCTGAATCCAAATTGACTTTCAGTCAAAATATTCATCTCTTCCAGATATTTTATCCACCTATCTATCAGAATCTTCTCACACAATTTTGCAACAATGCTGGTTAGGGACACTGGTCTATAGTTCAGGGGTTCTTCCTTGTTTCCTCCCTTGTAAATTGGTGCCACATTTGCTCTCTTCCATTCCCGAGGCACCTTCTCTTCTTCCAGCGAACACACAATTAAACTGTGAATCTTATCCGTCAATTGCTCTCTGCATTCCTTCAGCACACAATTTAAAATTCCGTCTGGTCCTGGGGCTTTCCTTACGTCTTCAGTTTCCAGTAATTTGTACACTTCCTGCACTTCCACTTTTATATCTTTTATCACTACATTCCTAGTCACTCCCTCCCCCTCCACAAACTCCCCTTCATTAGCAAAAACCGATTGGAAACGTTTGTTCATTATTTTAGCTTGCATTGCTGCATCATTATAGACCTCTCCTTCCACTTTCAGTTTGGTGATTCCTTCCTTTTGTTTCAATTTACCATTAACAAATCTATAAAACAATTTGGGTTCATCCTTACATTTATCGATTATACCTTTTTCAAAGTTTCTTTCTTCCTCTCTACGAATTCTTGTATATTCATTTCTAGTTCTTTTATATTTTTCCTTTGTTCTGTTATTACCTCTCTTTCTCCATTTGTTCCACACCATGTCCCTCTGTTTTTTTGCTATCATACACCTTCTAGAAATTAAACCACTCCTTTTTCCTGTTTTCTTTCCCACTTACTCTTGGAACACATTTTTCCACTCCTGAATTATAGAGGTCTAGAAAGATATTCCACTTCCTCTGAATCTCTCTTGATTCTCTGAATTTTCTCTAATCTGCATTTTCAAAAAATTTTCTCAATTCTGTAAACTTTGCTTTCCCAAAGTTGTATCTTCCCTGCCTATGAAGCTCGTCTCTTGGCACCATGTTCCCTATTATCATCTGGAACTCAATGACAACATGATCACTTTTTCCTATAGGACACGTCAAGCTGTTTGGCTAGCAGTAAATCTAATCTTGCTGGTGTGTCATCACCTCGGAATCGTGTCTCTTCTTTGACTCACTGTGTCATTACATTATTCATTACAATGTTTAACAATATAGTGCCCCACGAATCTTCGTCACCTCCTGAGTCCCATTCCTCCCAGTTCACCTCTTTACAATTAAAATCACCCATTAGAATTATATTGCTGCTTTTCTTAATCACTTTCTGTAGATAACTAACCATGTCTGACAACATCTCCTGGTATTCATCATCAATCCATGCTCTTGTCTTAGGTGGAACATATACTGCTACTATATCTCTCTTACAGTTCTCTCCAGTTTCTAATTTCATGTTTATCACTTCAGCCCTACCCTCTCCCATTTCCACAGAATCTATATTCAAGTTATTCTTCACTGCTATCATCACTCCTCCTCACATTTTATCTTTTCTGTCTCTTCTCCACAATTTGTATTTCCCATCTCCCATATGGATATCAGTATTCTCCCTTAACTTGGTCTCTACAAAGCACATAACATCAGGTTCATGTACCCTCAAGAAATCGTTGATTTCTAACATTGCCGATATTAATCCATCAACATTAGTGTACGCCGCTTTCAAACGTTTTTCTTTATTAGTTATACCATCTTTTCTTCTTCTCTCTGTCGGTACCACTTCCTCAATTTCTGGTCCATAACTCTCCAATAAAAAACTGTCTTCTCCTTCTCTGTTCTCAGTTTGTTTTTTTCCTTAGCTTCCTTTACTAACTCCTTTATTTTAGCTCTTTCTTCCTCATTTGCATCTCTCCTTAACCCCTTAACCACGGGTCGTCACTTTCGTGACAGTTGGGTGCAATGGATCATACTGCGGGGCGTCTCTTGAGTGACTTTGTGTTATTTTTAATTCCCCCGGGCATTCAGGTGGTGACTTGTATCATCTATCAGCACTGACAATGTCCAACAGTAGTCAGAGCTTCTAATGTCATCAGTACTCCCATCCATTGTTGACAATTTAGCCATTTTCCCCTCCCTACCTCCCCTCCATTACCCTCTCGTGACGTCTGCTCAGCAGCGCTGCGCTAAGTAGGACTTGTGGAGACTTCTGAAGTTGGGTAACTAAGTCTCCACTTTACACTTCCTGACATCCCGTAATCTGAATACCTATCTATCTATCTATTGCCAGACGCCTCAATCCCGAACGGGGTGGCCACAAACAAATCGCCTCCATGTCACTCTGTCCCCTGCCATTTCACTACCACGCTCCCAACTCACACCCCCCTCTCTCATATACCTCTCCACTCCATCCCTCCATCTCATCCTCGGCCTCCCCCTCCGTCGCGCCCCCTCCACCTCACTCACATACACTCTCCTCGTCAGTCTTTCACTCTCCATCCTCTCCACATGTCCAAACCACCTCAACGTGTTTCTCCTAACGCTTCCCAACATGTCCTCAACCACACCACAACGCTCCTTCACTTCCTCATTTGTTAGTCTGTCTCTCCATGTGACTCCACATGCTCCTCTCAAATAACTCATTTCCACTGCTCTCACTCTTGACTTCTGTCCTTCCAACAGGGTCCAAGCTTCACTTCCATATGTCAGAGTTGGTATCACAATACTGTCATGTAACAACTTTTTCACTTCCATGCTCACCTCCCTGTTTCTTATCACTGCTTTCAACGAACCAGCAACCTTCCTTCCCTGCTGTACCCTTTCGAGCACTTCACCCTCCAGACTACCATCCTTACTCATCACACTGCCCAAGTACTTAAATTCACTCACATTCTCCATATCCTTCCCATCCAATCTCACTGTACATTCACTGGCTTCACTTCTCTCGAAGACCATCACTTTACTCTTCCCTACATTCACCTTTAGATTCCGTTTCTTACACACTCTCCCAAACTCATCTACCAAGCCTTGCAGCTCCCCTTCGTCTTCACTCAACAACACAGTATCATCTGCAAACAACAGTACAGGGAGTTTCCAAACACTGCCCTCTCTCACTAGGGCCGCTCCAACATCCACTGCCCGACCTTGTATCTCTTTTATAACCCCATCCATATACAGATTGAACAACCATGGAGACATGACACATCCTTGTTTCAATCCAACCTTCAAATGGAAAGATTCACTCAGTTTGCCATCCACACGCACTGCAGCCTTAGCACCCTCATACATACTCTTCACTGCCTTCAACAACTTCCCATCCACTCCATATATTCTTAATACCTTCCACAAACCTTGTCTATCCACCCTGTCATATGCTTTCTCCAGATCCATGAAGGCTGCATACAACTTCTTGCCCTTCTCTAGAAACTTTTCCACTANCAAATTCTCTCCAAATTCCTCATCCACTTTCCTCTTACTCTCTCTTATTCATTAATCTTTTCACCTCTTTCCTCCTCTCTACATATAAATCTCTCATCCGTCTCTCAGCTTCTTCAACGCCCCTGTTCCTCATCCACTCATTATATGCTTTCTTCTTTTGTGCCACAGCCTCTCTCATCTCTTCAGTCCACCATGCTGTTCCCTGAACCCCCTTGCGTCTTCTCTTCACCCAACACACTACCTCACATGCTGCACAGATTTCTTCTGTGAATATCTTGCACACACCTTCCACGTCCCCCATCTGCTCCAATCTATATTTACCCAATCGCTCCTCCACTTCCCTTTTATATATATATTATTTTGTATAAGAATAGGGCATAGGGCTCATTTCAATGGATGATAACAGTGGAAAAATCCGGGGAAGATTTGAGCAGGGCAGAGCAGCTGAGCAGACGACACGAGAGGGTAATGGAGGGGAGGTAGGGAGGGGAGTCTAAAATGGGGGAAAATGGCTAAATTGTCAACAATGTATGGGAGTACTGATGACATTAGCAGCTCTGACTATTGTTGGACATTGGCAGTGCTGATAGATGATACAAGTCACCACCTGAAAGCCCGGGCGAATTCAAAACAACACAGAATCACAAAAGTGACGCCCTGTGGTATGATCCATTGCACCCAAGCGTCACGGAAGTGATGACCCGTGGTTAAGGGGTTAATGGAAGGGATGGGGGTATAATTTCCAAGGCAGGTGGTGAGGCTACTGCACCCCACCACCTGTGGCACCTCCACCCTCCTCTGCCTATGCTGCCTCCACCTCTCCATGCAACACTTCCATCCTGTGCTGCATCTCTTCTGTCTGCTGCTCCTGCACAAACCTAGAGAACTCCTCATCCTCGAGCAGGTCCGTGATGGCATCTTCACTGGGTTGTGGTCTATGCTTAGCTGCCCCAGCTGTTTGCACTGGGCCTTCCACCTCTTCCATATCTTGGGGTCTACTGAGGTAATGGGTTATCAGAGCTTGCTGTCTTGCATTCACTTTCTCACTGAACACAGCATTTATCAGCTTTGCTAATGCAGAAACACGAAACAGGCACTCATGCTTGCTGGCAAACTCTGCTAGGCTGACTTCCTCCAGCATATTCTCCAGAGTGAGGAGCCACAATGAAAGTTATGACATTGTTGGAGTTTTGTTGTCTTCTTTGGGCTGCTCTATGGATGCTGCTGTTCCATATCGTCCTCCTCCAATTCCAACATTTCTGCAACAGACACTGTTGGTGTGTGGTCGATCAGGTGCTCCAATTCGTTGTTGGTTATGTCAGCAAACCCGGGAAGTCTATGTGCACAGTTTGTTTACATTTTTCTTGTCATGAACTGAGGAGTTTTCACGTGAATTGTGGTGTTTGGGAAAATTTGCAGGCCACCACTAATCTTGAAACCACGAACGATGATATCAGTAAACTTTGGGGCTCCACTGTATTAGAAACCATCGAATCAAAGGAAATATATGTATATGTTCAACATCACACCCTATCTTTGATGTATACAGTACTGTACTGCACTGCACTTCCCAATTATTGACTGTCATTTTAAGGAAGACTTGCTCAAAGAAAGATAATAAAACTGGGAATGTAGTGTGCTTGGTAGCGCTCCATTTATATGAGAGTAAGATTAGCAACCTTACTGTGCCCATCCACATTCTGGCCTCCATAAGTCTTGACGGTTCGTAAAATCTACTCCTTGTTCTTGAGAATGTTCCTCACTGTCAAATCACCTAAGACAAGTTCAAGTCCAATGTTTGAGTTCCTTTTACCATGCTTATTCAACTACAGTAAAACCTCGATATAATGGACTTCAGTAGACCGGAATTCGCTTTTATCGGACTCGAGAAGCTACCAGACTAAACTCCTATATATCGGAAAAAGTCCGATATAGCCAGAATCAGTCCGGACTGCCTGACAACTTCAGCTATGTTCACCACAATAAAACATGTAAAAGACATGTCTTTCTGTGCACAGTACAGTATTATTATACCATTTGATTAATGTAGTGAAGGTAAAACACAGTACAATACTGCAATGGTGGTGAAAACTACCGATGCAATCCGGACTAATGTCTGATATATCGGAAAAAGTTCGGATTAGCAGGGGTAAGTCCGGATGTCGCTTTTATCGGAAAATCGCATATTTCGGACTGGCCTGAGCCCCAATTAGTTCGTTATGGTGAGGTCTTAACCTTATTTTCTGTTCCAGAGTGATCCTCTTATTCATGGAATGAAGCAATGAGGCCATGATGTAACAAGTGAGCAAGAGCGAGGTGTACAATGCTAAAAACACCGCAATATGCAAGCGTGGCGCGGGCAGACACAGACTGAGAATCTCGAGACACTCCATGAGGAAAGGAAAGGGTGGGAACCCAATCGGCCATCTGGTGGTGGCTTCAGATGCTACCATTTTGAGTGGAAATGTTGTTTTTCCCTCGGCTTCAGATGACAGATTTGCCTTTTAGAATCAAATGAGTTATTTGAGAGGAGCATGTGGAGTCATATGGAGTGACAGACTGACAAATAAGGAAGTGAAGGAGCGTTGTGGTGTGGATGTGGATGTGATAGGAAGCGTTAGGAGAAACACATTAAGGTGGTTTGGCCATGTGGAAAGGATGGAGAGTGAGAGACTGATGAGGAGAGTGTGTGTGAATGAGGTTGAGAGGGGGAGAGGGAGGGGGAGGCCAAGGATGAGATGGAGGGATGGAGTGGAGAGGTATATCAGGGAGAGGGGTGTTAGCTGGGAGCAGGGCAATGAAATGATGGGGGACAGGGCAACATGGAGCCGATTTGTTTGTGGCCACCCCTAATGGGATTAAGGTGTTTGGGAATAGAGAGACAGATAGTTAAAAAAATTTATTTTTTCCTGAGTTGAGTTCGCATATTACGTGTTTCACATATTGAGGTCCCGCATATTGGAAGACCTCACTGTATCTATGCATCTCACTCAGTTTTTAACAAATAACAAAATATTTTTAGTGCTTCTTGCCTGTTGCTTCTTCTGAGGAAAATACTGTAAAATAAATTTTACGTAATTATGTACGCAGGTGGCACCAGCCTGTCTCTTCTGTGTTATGTAACTTACATAGCTATAGTCATGAAGTTGTTGTTATCATGCCCTGGCAATGTACCATTCAAAAGCATTATCATGCCCTGGCAATGTACCATTGAAAAGCATCTGATTTCGTGTATAATATGAGACGCGTTTGATTTGTGTATTATATGTTCATGTATATATTATTCGTGTACAATATATTTGTGCATAATAATATGATTCGTGTATAATATGATATGAAATCGGACACACTTTTGAATGGAAGGTTGTGCTTTAGGTTCTGCTCATTTCCATCTACACATCTCACTCTCACTTTAATAAATAACTACATTCTTAAAGATTAACTGAAAACTGAACAAGCAAGAATTGCAGATGAGACAGGCCTGCTATGGAATATGTGTAAAGGAAATGGATTTTTAATAATTAAAATTGTGTTAACATGAGTGGTTGTGTAAGAATTATATAATGAATATATAAAGGTGGCTATCAGAAACTGACAGCCATCTTATGAATGTAACCCCTGTCGATACTGAGGGAGACTTGTATAGGGTTCTATAGGGATTTTACCCCTTTAGAGAGGGGAGGGGGGAGTACCACATTATCTTTAAAAATGCATTATCCAACAGGGCCTAGGTTGTACAATATTTTATCTGCAGAAAAAGAATAAGGTAAAAATAATAGACTATGGCTTATATTGAACTATTAGTATATGGTAATCCCACCCTTTGTTCTCAGTATGGCATTAATATGCTCTGGCTTGCTGCCAGATAATTCAGCAAATATGCATTGCCAGGCATTTTCACTCATCTAACAGATGCTTCTGATCTTTCAGTTTTTCTTCCAGTTTCACAATTACTGAGCCCTTCACAGAACATGGCCATCACAACACTGTTCTTCTATCTGAAAATCAGTTGGTCTCAATATGATAACAGGGAGGAAAATAGAAGCTAGTCAAACAAATCACCTACTAAAACACGTGTTAAATATCACCGAGTGCCAGAACTCCACAATTAATTTTCTGGGTTTGGGAGTCAGTGGATATCTGAGAAACACATTTATAACTTCTGGGCAGTCATGGAAGGAGGTTACATAATCCCATGCTGTGTCACCCTTTTTTTCTTGTCCTTGTCTGACATGTTTTTGCCAGGGTTTAACATCATCCTTCTGTCACAATGGGGTCTACCGAGCTTTAGTTGGTGGAAGAGTGTTGTGATGACTTTAGTTTATGAGCTTAACAATTGTGATATTACAGGAGGAACTGGAAGATCAGAGGTGACCATTACACAAGTGAAGAAGGCTGCCAAGGCATAGTTTGCAAATACAGTACTATATCGTACTTTTTGTGCTGTTCTAACTACAGTAATCCCTCCACTATCCGTTGTAATAGACCCAAAGGCATGACCGGAAAGTGGTCTTGTCCGGATAGTGGCCCTGAAGCTCCAGCACCAATCATTCCTGATCCTAACCTAATCTAACCTAAATCAGAAAACCACCTACCAACCTTCCTACCAAACATGCATAGCACTTATTTAAGGCCCCATTCACATAAATAATGGACATAAAGCATGAATTAATTGAATTTTAACCAAAATATGATGATTTTGAGGTAAGTAAGGCAGAGATGTTCACCAGTTGACTAGATAGTGAACGTAAGTAAGAGACATGGCAGCCACTAAGAAAATCACCCTTTTTCACATCTTATGCACTAAAATATGGGATACAAAGCATGAAATAAATAAATTGTTACCAGAAAATGATGCCTTACAGATGAGAATGCCAGAGATGTTCACCAGTTGACTAGAGAGTGAACATATGTACGAGACTTTGTAATCACTGAGAAAATCACCTTTTTCACAGCCTAAGCACTCAAATATGGGACATAAAGCATGAAGTAAATACAATGTAATCAGAGAATGAGGATTTAGAAGTGATTATAGAAAATTTTTGGCAGTTGACAGTGTACTGTACTTACATGTCTGTGGTGGTTGTTTACCCCACCTCTAAAGCCCTGACAGTGGGGAAAATGCTCTTGAAGCATGTACAGTAATTCAGTGTTGAACTGCACTTAATCCTTAGCACTGTGAATTATGTTTGTTTAACAAAAACTCACGGCAGTTCAGAGACAACTGTCGGAGTGGCGGGAGGGGGAGACGACCGTGAGAATGCAATGTAAACACAGCTGTTCAGTGCCGCGAGTCAAAATCAAACTTACGGGTCAAAAAAAAAATCAGATTTTTTTGTTTGTTTTTTTGCAACTTTTTGGCATTTTTGGGTTTCGAACAGTGGTGTAACCGGATAGTGGTCGTCTGGAAAGTAAAAGGATTACTGTAATACGTTCTGTGCTGTAAAAACTAATATTCTTGAATAATCTCTCTCTCTCTCTTACCTTCCTGTTCACAGACCTGTTTTACCTCTGAAGTAGATTTGCCTCCTTGACTTGCTATTAACAAAATGTATAAGCACACTGATACAGCATTTTTCTCATAGTAACAGTCATCATTTGATTTGTGTCTCTTTTACCAGTGATAACTACTTGTCACCCAAATAAGCAGTGAGTGTTTCCCTGTTATACGTGGGTATCACAGGTTACTATACCAGCAATTGCCAGAGGCTCCTGCCATTACCATTAAGTCTCAAAAGGCACCCATTTACTTTATCAATCCATGGTGTGGTCCTTGTGCTTGAGTCCTCATATGAAATGTCTTCCCTTAGTCAATAAAGGCTATATCCTCCCTGTAGTTATTTTTACAGATGATATGTTGTAATCTTGGCATTATATTATTTTTTTGTTTTGTTCATTCTTATATAAATGGTAAGGTATGTATAATAATGTATAGCCATGAGTAACAAACGCATGCTGACGTTGTTGACCTATGTGGTGCCACCATGGTTTTGCTGACCTCATTGTCTCAGGAGCCAGGGAAGAGGAGCCCATCAGCTACTCAAGCAGTTGAGAAGCAGACCTCCCAGCTGGCATTGCCTGTATCAAACTTGCCCACAGTTCGTTCATTTCATTTAGTTTTTGAAGGCTCCAGCATGCTAGCATGCGTCGGCCTTGGTCACCTAATGGCGGCTCTCCATGCAGCTCGATCGTTGGCAGCATCCCTGTTCAGTCCCTTAACCCTTAAGTCACACTGATTGACCTCGTCCCAAGTCTTTCTCGGTCTACCTCTCCCCCAGTATTAACACTTCTCACCCTTTGTACCCAATTATCATCCCCCATCCTCTCCACATGTCCAAACCACCTCAGCCTACCTCTCTCCTCATCACAACACCAATACACTCCAGTCCCATCCTACCTCTCAACTCTTCCATTGTAAACCCAGCCTCCCCAGGCCTTGAACGCAGGGACGCACTGCACATCCACCTAATCATTGTCATTTCTGTACGTTTAAACCTGCGAATATCCTCTTCCTTTACTGCCCAGGTCTCACTACCATACAGTATCACACTCCTAACACATGATGCATACAAAGACCCATTAGCACGTAAGGAGAGTCCTCTCAATGTCAGGAGAGGCAACAGCTCCCTGAACTTCTTCCAACCACTTCTCACCCTAGCAACCAAGTCCAGCCTCACCTCCGGCACATAACATGTCTCCCAAATAACAAAACTCCACACACTCAAGAAACTCACCTGCAAGTTCAACCCTCTCACGCCTAACAATCTCCACCTGCTCTCACCGACATGCCGCACACATGAAATCAGCATTATCTAGCAGTCTTCCTCTAATACCACTACATCTCTTGTGCACCCATTTATCACAAACACTACACAAGATGGAATTACTGCCCACACCCTTGTGGCAAACTGAATATGGCCACTCTCCCTCTCCTCTGATTGTACCACCACCAACCCTAGATATCATCACTTTTGTTTTATCTGCATTTACCCTTAAGCCCTTGTACCCCATACCATCTCTCCACTTCTTAAATCTTTCCTCCGCCTCCTTTTCATTCTCTGCAGTCAAAACTAAATCATCAGCATACAACATCTCCCATGGGAGTCCATCTCTGAAGTCACGTGAGAGGGCTTCAAGCACCATGATAAACAAAAAGGGACACAAAACTGACCCCTGATGCACACCAACATTCACGGAAAACTCATCACTCAAAACTCCATTCACTCTTACCTGGGTGCGAGCACCCACATACATGGCCATAACCACCCTAACCAGCCACTCTTCCAACCCTAGCTTTCTCATTGCCCACTTCACCACCTCTCTAGGGACTCTGTCAAAGGCCTTTTCCAAATCAACAAAAACAAAATACAATTCCCTTTTCTTTCCAATATATTTTTCCTGAAGCTGTCGAACAATGAATATGGCATCAGTGGTCCCCCTGCCTGGCATAAACCCAAACTGCATCTCATCNATCTCGCAGTCTACCTCTAATACCACTACATCTCTTGTGCACCCATTTATCACAAACACTACACAAGATGGAATTACTTCCCACACCCTTGTGGCAAACTGCACATGGCCACTCTCCCTCTCCTCTGATTGTACCGCCACCAACCCTAGATATCATCACTTTTGTTTTATCTGCATTTACCCTTAAGCCCTTGTACCCCATACCATCTCTCCACTTCTTAAATCTTTCCTCCGCCTCCTTTTCATTCTCTGCAATCAACACCAAATCATCAGCATACAACATCTCCCATGGGAGTCCATCTCTGAAGTCACGTGAGAGGGCTTCAAGCACCATGATAAACAAAAAGGGACACAAAACTGACCCCTGATGCACACCAACATTCACGGAAAACTCATCACTCAAAACTCCATTCACTCTTACCTGGGTGCGAGCACCCATGTACATGGCCATAACCACCCTAACCAGCCACTCTTCCAACCCTAGCTTTCTCATTGCCCACTTCACCACCTCTCTAGGGACTCTGTCAAAGGCCTTTTCCAAATCAACAAAAACAAAATACAATTCCATTTTCTTTCCAATATAATTTTCCTAAAGCTGTTGAGCAATGAATACGGCATCAGAGGTCCCCCTGCCTGGCATAAACCCAAAACTGCATCTCATCGATATTCACTCTTTCTCTAATCATACCTTCTGGAACTCTCTCCATTACTTTCATCTGATCTAAGAGCTTTATACCTCTTTAATTTCCCCTTTCCAGGGCATCACCCTTCCCTTTGTACACATTTACAATTACACTCTTCAGCCAATCATCTGGGACAACACACTCATATATAATCATATTTATCAGGTCAGTGACTAACTTCACCCCAGTATCTCCTGAGGTCTTCAACATTTCGGCAGTCAGCCCAGACACACCTGCCGCCTTCCCCACCTGCATCCTGCCTATTGCCTCACTCACAGTAACAGCATTGATCAAAGGCCAAGGGCCAAACACTGGATCAGCTGGCTCCAAACCTTCCCTACCCCAATCAAACTCTTCATTCAACAACCGGCTATAATGCTCTCTCCATGCATCTTTAATATCCTCACTGTCCAGCACTACCCTTCCTTCATCATTCTTCACACACTGCACACCTACAATGTCCCGATTATCCCTCTTCACCTGATTTCCCACCCTAAAAATCATATTTTTCCTTTCTCCACAATTTAGGTTATCAAGTAAAAGTCTCTGTGACTCAGACATCACCCTGTATACCTCTCTTCTAGCCCTGCACCTGGCAGCCAAGTACTCCTCCCTGTTACCACCCTTCTTCCATTCCCGGAAAAGCCTTCTTTTCTCCTTAACTGCAGCTTCTACACCCTCATCCCACCACCAAGTTACTTTGTCTTGGTGGGCCTCTTGTCCAACCGCATATTGAATCGGTAACTCTCATGAGGTTGTTCTTAAGGGCTCTATACTGTTCATTAACATCTCTATCTACGGCTTCCTGTTCAGCCACCACTCTCCTCATCTCACTATAAAAGGCATCCCTTACTGATTGGTTTCCCAGCTTCCATGTTTTCCTCCTAGGTACATATGTCCTCCTCATCACTCGTTCCTTAAGCACCATGTCACAAATCAACAGTTTGTGCTGCTACACACACTCCTCGCTTCCTATAACTTTAACATCCCTCACTAATCTCCTATCAACCCTCCTGACCAGAAAATAATCTATCTGACTACTATTTGCCCCGGACTTGTACGTAATCAACCGACTCATGCTTTTTCTAAAATGTGTGTTTCACACAATCATGTCCATAGCCTCCCCAGACTCGAGTATTCTTTCCCCTTCTGCATTCTTCACACCATATGCACATCCTCCATGGACTCCTTCATAACCTTGAGCTGCTTCACCCACATGACCATTTAAATCCCCTCCCAGAACCACTACCTCATCATCGCCCATACCACTTACTAAACGTATTAAATCATCCCAAAATCTATCCTTCTCTGCGTCATCCAATCCTACCTGTGGAGCATATGCCGATTTAACTGAAATCATTTTCCGTCCGATCAAAATTTTCACTACTAATATCCTATCACTTACTCTCATAACATCCATAACATATTCCACCCATTTCTCCGCAACCAACACACCCACACCCCCATATCCGTCAGTTCCCCCCTGCCAAAACAACTTATAGTAGCAATCCTTCCCAACAGTTTTTCTGGCTGATCCACCCCTGTACCGGACTTCCTGCAAACATGCCACATCCACCCACCTCCTACTGAATACCTCAATGACTTCCCCCGCTCTTCCCCTCAAACTTCCCACATTCCACGAACCCACCCTAAACCCCCTGGGTGATTTGCTGTCCCCAGGCTTGCTTTGATGCTTATACTTGTAGGTCATAGTCAGTAGGATAAAGGGGAGTAAACATTCCAAAGGCCCAACCCATTGCATAGTCCTAGGTCCAGGCAATGGATCTGGGACCCCTAGCCCACCAGGTTACCAGTGGCTGTGGTAGTGTCCTCGGGGCACCCTGCCAGGACAGCTGCAGGGACACCCTCCAAGCGCGCCTTGGCACTGCAACTGCCCTGCCATTATACACCCACTGATAGGGCAGCCTCCTGGGGCGCTACTCCCAGGTTCGGGCCCCTCTCTATTGAGCGGAAGCGGCAGCCTGGGAACCGCAATGCCCTGTACCCTCTAGCACAGGTTCGAGCCCCATCTCGCCCCGGACCCATGATCTATGCCGGCGGAACCCCAGTCAAGCCTCCCCCCAAAGTCCGCCACTAGGTAGCGGGGGCAAAGTTTTCTGGCCGCATGCCCTTGCTGGCGTCAACCCCTGTAACGTAGTGGGATACGTTGTGTAATATGTAAAGCGCATGTGGTGTAGTGCATAGGATAGTTAGAGGAAATGTTTGGGAGAGTATGCTGGTCTACTCTCCATGTTACTGTCACACTGAAAAGGTCAGCAAAGGGGGATGGTTAGGTANGCCTCCCCCCAAAGTCCGCCACTAGGTAGCGGGGGCAAAGTTTTCTGGCCGCATGCCCTTGCTGGCGTCAATCCCTGTAACGTAGTGGGATACGTTGTGTAATATGTAAAGCGCATGTGGTGTAGTGCATAGGATAGTTAGAGGAAATGTTTGGGAGTGTATGCTGGTCTACTCTCCATGTTACTGTCACACTGGAAAGGTCAGGAAAGGGGGATGGTTAGGTAGCTAGTAAAACAGGAGTTCCAGCTCTCCCTATCACCAGCATTCCCATTCCCCTCGGAAGTACCATCCTGTTCGGCCCGTGCTACAGCCTCCCCACAGTAAAGACATTAAAACGCAGTGGACCTTTTATCCACACCTGACAATCTTGCTAGCACCCAGCTTCATTACTGGTGGCAGAGTTGTGGGTTGAGACAGATATTCAATTTCTTCTCAGTAAGCCCATTCTATTGTTGGTGAGCTCCACCCTGTCTTGAATGCACTGCCCTGTTCTCCTCTGCACTGCCCCCAGTTGGCCAGCTCTGCCCTACAGGTGTCGTACTTTTCCTGCCGTGCACTCCTGGGCTCCCTGTGTATGACTTGCTTTGTCCTGCTGTTTCATGTGGAGCCTCCTGCTTCTGCAGTTCCTGTTCCCTCCTGCCCTTCACTGTGCGAAGCTAGTACATGCATCCTGTGCCTTCTTATTGAGGTCTATCCCTCCCCCCCCCCCCCCCCCCCAGGAACCCCTGATGCCGTCTCTCCCCCACCCATGCTACCAACTACTGCTGCCTACTCAGGGCTGGGGGCCATATTTATAACGCGTCTTGGACTTGAAGCTGCTCACCCAAGGACACTTGGCCAAACGCGAACTTCATGTCATAGCTATGCCGTGACCAGCTGGTATGTCACTTCTCACGTCATTTCACGTCACAGACTTCGTTATCCGGTTTTCGCCAATCTACTCGGTGGGAGAAGCTTTGACTCTCATTTCACCATCACCCATGCCAGTGTTAGGACTGTCTGATTTGTGGTTCTTTACTATTACTGTGGTATTAATATTATTATTATTATTATTATTATTCATTTCTGCTTTCATTCAGTACTCTTGTTCTTTTACATTATTAGATTTTTCATGTTTATTAATCTTCTTCTCTCTTCTCTCTCTTTATTCACTCTTCATAAAATTGCTAGTTTTTTTAGTGTTCACTGTGTATAAATCATTCTCACTTTTTTTTTTTCTTTTTAATGCAAGGAAGAAGGAACCAAAGGCCATGGGCCCGCATGCTATTCCTTCCAAGAAAAAAAAAAAACGAAAGAGAGCCAAATTCAAGATCCATTCATTTCGAGATGCCTGGACACACTGCATTTGAAAGACTGGAGATCATAGGAAGTAGCAAATACAGACAGAGGAAGACAGTTCCAGAGTTGACCAGTTGCATAAATGAAGGACTGGGAGTAACGATTAACTCTTGCATTAGAGAGTTGGACAGAAAAGGGATGAGAGTTTGTTGCTAGACGGGTACTATGTGCCCGTCGTGGAGGTGGAGGGATGCAAGCAGACAGTTCAGAGGAACAGTGACAGTTGAAGTAGCGATAGAAGAGAGATAAAGATGCAACAGTGTGGCGAAGAGACAAAGGTTGAAGGGAATCAGTAAGAGGAGGAGAGTTCTATCTATCTATCTATTGCCAGATGCCTTAATCCCGAACGGGGTGGCCACAAACAAATTGCCTCCATGTCACTCTCTCCCCTGCCATTTCACTACCACGCTCCCAACTCACACCCCCCTCTCTCATATACCTCTCCACTCCATCCCTGCATCTCATCCTCGGCCACCCCCTCCCTCTTGCCCCCTCCACTTCACTCACATACACTCTCCTCGTCAGTCTTTCACTCTCCATCCTCTCCACATGCCCAAACCACTCTAACATGTTTCTCCTAACGCTTCCCATCACGTCCTCAACCACACCACAATGCTCCTTCACTTCCTCATTTGTTAGTCTGTCTCTCCATGTGACTCCACATGCTCCTCTCAAATAACTCATTTCCACTGCTCTCACTCTTGACTTCTGTCCTTCCAACAGGGTCCAAGCTTCACTTCCATATGTCAGAGTTGGTATCACAATACTGTCATGTAACAACTTTTTCACTTCCATGCTCACTCCCTGTTTCTTATCACTGCTTTCAACGAACCAGCAACCTTCCTTCCCTGCTGCACCCTTTCGAGCACTTCACCCTCCAGACTTCCATCCTTACTCATCACACT
>JAGKTI010012168.1:0-24245 GCA_018397915.1 Birgus latro | reverse complement strand
ACCAAGAAAGACATGGGACCAGGTCATTAAGTGTGACTTAAGGGTTAAGGGATTGAACAGGGAGGCTGCCAGAGATCGAGCAGCGTGGAGAGCCTCCATTAGGTGACCAAGGCCGACGCATGCAAGCATGTTGGAGCCTTCAAAAACGAAACAAAATGAAATAAAACAATTAGTTATCAACAATTAGGGGGGGGGGAAGCTATAAAGAAGTCGTCAGGAAGGACTGATGGTTTCAGGACAATTCGCCTCAAGTCAAATTCCCCGTCACAACAATAACAAGAATTCGCCGTCATTAATAAAGACAGCTATGGGTGATCTATCTATCCATCTATTGCCAGACGCCATAATCCCGTAAGGGATGGCCACTTGACTTTGAGTTGTTAGTTTTACAGGGAGGGTTAATAAAAACAGAACTTACTATTCCTTTTGATGGCGGTCTAGCATCACGCATATTTTGCCAGGAATAAGTTTTGGAGCCCATTAAAAAAAAAAAAAATGCAGTGTGAAACTATTTTTGAAAGCCATTAGTCATCAATAATAAAGGAAAAAAAATAAAAGCTATAAAGAAGTCATCAGGAAGGACTGATGGTTTCGGGACAATTCGCCGTCAAGTCAAACTCATCGTCACAACAATAACAAGATAATTCAACGTCATTAATGAAGAGAGCTATGAGTGATCTATCTATCAATTGCCAGACACCATAATCCAGTAAGAGGTAGCCATTTGAGTTTGAGTTATTTGGCCATTGTAATATCACAAAAAAGGTTACTGTTCTCGCTGTCACTGTTCACAGTCTGAGGACGAGTTGAATGGCTTAGCGGGCGGCAGGGAAGACTCGGTCGGGCGGGCAGTCAGCACTCGACTGGCGCTGATGTCACGCGACCAATCACCAAGTGAATCTTTTGTTGGCTGGGTGGAGCGCTGGAACCCGGCCTTTTTTATTTTTTTAACACTTCTGGTGCGTGATAGCAAGCATTTAGTGCATGATAAGAGTATTTGGGCAGGTTTTCTATACAGGCGCGATAGCAATAAAACGCTATAGCGGAACCCGTGATAGCTGAGGGTTGGGTGTATATCGGAAAAAGTCCGATAAAGCCAGAAGCAGCCCGGACTGCCTGACCACTTCAGCAATGTTCACCACAATAAGGTAAATAAAAGACATATTTATCAGTGTGCAGTACAGTATTATTATATATATTATACTATTTGATTAATGCAGTGAAGTTATAACACAATTAAGTACTGCAATGGTAGTCAAAACAGTTTAAAAACCATTCATGAGATCTGGACTAATGTCTGATATATCGGGAAAAGTCCGGGTTAGCAGGGGGAAGTACGGATGTTGCTTTTATCGGAATTTCACATTTTTCAGAATGATTTGGGCCCCATAAGTCCATTATAGTGAGGTCTTACTGTAATATGATTCATGCATAATATGATACAAAATCGGATGCACTTTTGAACAGCAGGTTGCCAAGCTACGATAATGACAACCTCAAAGTCATGCGCCGTGACTATAGTTAATGAGTGGATGGCAAGTGAAGTGATCATGATTGCCTTTCAGTAGTCAGCAGGCAGTTCACCAGTGATCATGCTAACTTCTGACTGGGTGAACGCTAGGTGCTAAACTACTAAAATTTCAGGAAATATTATTTAATGTCACAATGGTTTTTCCCACTTTTCACTAACGATAATATACGACTGTTTCTTCTATGATATTCTTGTCTCGAATGAAACAAAATACTGTATCAGTAAGAGCCAGCCAGCCAAACAAGGGTTACTGAATATCCATATGGGACAGATGTCTGTTACAACAACTCAGCTGTCATGCTAGCCAACATCTCCAATACGATTCCCTTACTAGTAAGTGTGTGGATGGCAAGCAAAGTGATGATTGCACTTCAGAAGGTTAGCAGGGAGTTCAACAGTGATCATGTTAGCCTGCTAGAGTAAGGTGTACACCAGATGCTAAATAGCTAAACTGCTATACAGCTAAACCCCTAGACTATCACATGGCCAGTTGTAAACAAACCTTGAGTGTTCTGAAATCGAACTTGGGTGTTTCTAATTGTAAAATCTGAGTATATACAAAAGTGAATGTATTGTAATTTTTTACAATAAATCAAAGGTCTTTATATTCTAGAAAATACTTGTGACTGCCAAGCAGTGAGATGATTATCTGTATAAGAGATTCTTCTTGGGTGGATGTGACAGTGATGATTTGAAGAATTTGTGGATCCTGGTCTGCCGTGGCTCATACAAATCCCTTTGAATCTTCTTTATTTTGTTCACATCTCCCTCAGGTGGGGGTAGAAGCTCTGCAGATCCTCGTAGCTGGAGATGAGGATGTAGTCAAGCAGAGCGTCTACACAATCTAAGGCATGGGAGGCTCTTTTCTTCGGATTTGCGAACTCTGTCACGTCTTCCTCGGGTGGAGGCTCCTCTGCTGTCACCTTAGCCACGATCTCATCCTTGGTCTGGGAGTGGAAGCCAGGGTCACCAGCATCAAGATCCAGCCACTCCTGGATTTCCTCCATCTCCACCTCAGTCTCTCCTGCTCGGTGAAAGACTTGCCTACACTCCTCTGCCTTGAACCCTTCGAAGGAGGCAGCCTCATCCTCCATCCACTGAGACACATCCCTCTGCCCAGACACAGACACTCGAGACTTGCTTTGCTTGTGGCCTGAGACACTGGACTAGCTTCTTGCTACATGTGTGCTGTTTGGCAGTGCCTTCCAAGACAGCCCTGTCTTGTCAGCATTATAAATCTGCCAGTCCTGAAGGCCTGTTTCACACTTAATTGCCTTTATTTTGTCAACGAATGACTGCACGCTTGCGACATCAGCACTGCACCGCTCACCCATTATCTTTTTATGCACGATATCGTGCCGTTTTGAAAAGTTTGAGATCCAACCATCACTCGCATGGAAATCCTCTATTTCTAGTTTTTCTGCAAACCTTAAAGCAGCATTCCTTACCTCAAGCCCACGCACTGGCATACCATGGGCTCTCTGCTGCTGGTACCACTTAAACACAGCCTCCTCAAGTTTTTCATATTTAGGCTTCTTTAGAAACCGCTTTTCCAAAAATGAAGATTTTTTCAAAAAACTTGCACTCGCGTCTGGTACCATTCTGTTTCTTAATTTCTTCCTTATGCTTTCAGATTTCATACACTTGGGTTTTCTTGACCCCACACTGGGTCATGAGTGATCCCACAGGCATACCACGCTCTATTTTCTGAATTACTGACAATTTCTGGAACAGAGAAAGTCTCACCCTTTCTTGTTTCTCCTGTATTTTAGGCATGGCAAATGACTGCTTTGGTTATTTTCACAAGAAAATGCACAAAAAAGTTTGTAATGGCAAGGTAATCACGCACACTCAGGGAGAAGATGCGAACGGTATGGCGGCTGCTGCTAAACTAAGGCTGGGTGAGTGGCCTGTGACAAAGCGGCTTTCCGCTAGTGACACCCCATGCCTCGTGACTGACCATAAAAGTTCAGGTAAATTGGGAGTACCTAACAGAAAAAAATAGTTCTGCTTTTGTGAGGCTGGTCACTCTCATCTTAAATGTCAGGACCAACATGCCTAGCCCCAAGCTGCTATGCTCCTCACTGCTCCATGAGGAGCGTAGGAGCCTGTAGGATTGGATGATGGATGATGGAATGGCTTTTTCAATCTATCTATCTCTCTTTTGCCAGACGCCATAATCGTGTTAGGGGTGGCCATTTGACTTTGAGTTATTTGTTTTACAGGGAGAGGAGCTTCCGCTAAATCCAGCTTCCGTTAAATCGAGTTTCCACTGTACATGTACATACATATTCATTAAAACCTCACTATAACGAACTAATTGGAGCCCAAGTCATTCCGAAAAAAGCTAAATTCTTATAAAAGCAACATCTGGACTCCCCCCTGCTAACCTGGACATTTTCTGATATATCAGACATTAGTCTGGATCGCACCAACAGTTTCTAAAGTGATTTCACTACCACTGCAGCACTGTACTGTATTATACATTCACTAGAATAATCAAATGGTATAATATACAGTACAGTAGTCCCATATTTATCAGGACACTCAGCATCTGGTCGTGTTCATTATCCGGATGTTGGGCCTTGGCTCTATTAAATCATTATCTGAATTTACTTGCCATTATCTGGACGTAAAAGTCCCCGAGAACTTTGGCCGGCCAGCAGACATGTTCAAACATTCAGTATCGTGGATACTGGACCTGAGCCATAAGCGGGAAGTAGTCTGTAACCCACAACCAGAGCTAAAATGTCCATCTGCCCCTGTAGTGAGTGGTCAAAGTCGCAAGCTTGTCCTGTCATTCCAGCACCCATGTAATACGACTGTAACCTGCAAGCGGTCTCATTCCCCACTGAATGTCTAATATTGCGTGGCCACAGGAGCTAAGTCTTTCCCAACCGACACCTCCATTGAACACAAACCACTTCAGGTGCAATTCACACTTAATAAGATGCAAATACATGACTACCACAATGATTCCACCCCTACCTCTGCAATAATTTCCTTACATCTTTATCGCCTCTCTTTTATGCAGTCTTTTGCGGTGTCTTCTTGCTAATGTTTTCCATACGTTATATACTCATTTGTGTCTACTTTCTCTTTCCCTGAAATGCATTTATATAGCACAATCATGTCTCCTCATTTCCTTCTCTCCTGTACTGTTGGGAGAATCAATTTTTCTAGTTTTTTTTCACACCTTAGATCCCTTAAGCTTGGTATCCATCTTGTAGCGGCCCTTTGAACTTCCTCAATCATATCTATGTGTTTCTCGTGATGAGGATTCCAGACTACTGAGGCATACTCCAGGATTGGTGTGATGAATGATGTTATTATCTTTCTCAGCATGTCTTCATTTATTCATATTAGCAAGTAGTGTAAACATGTTCAGTACCTTCTCACTGATGTGGTCGGCCGGAGATAGTTTGTTATTGATAATCACTTCTTCTTGTAGGTCCTTCTCTCTTTCTGATATGTATAGGGTTTTACTTCCTAACTTATAATCCCAATCTGGTCTTTCTCCACTTTTCCAAACTTAATTACATGATACTTGTCCACACTGAATTCCATTTGCCATTTATTACTCCATTCACGAAGTTAACTTAATTCTTCTTGTTGCTCTCTACATGAGTCTGTGTTATAATTCTCCTTTGTATTTCTGCATCATCAGCAAACATATTTTGAGAGCTTTCATTTCCAATATTACTATCTATGTCATTTATATGCACTAAAAATATAAATGGTGCCAGTACTGAGCCCTGTGGAACTCCGCTAGTCACTTCCCTCCACAATGAGTAATTTCCCCTTAGCACTGTTTTCATTTCCCTTTTTCTGAGAAACTCTTCCTTCCAACAGTTCAGTTTGCCTCGCATTCCTCCTTGATGGGACAGTTTCCACAAAAGTCTTTGGTGCAGTACTCTGTCATATGCTTTCTTGAAATTTAGACAGATACTGTCCACCCATCCTTCTGTTTTCTGTAATGTTTATGCAACTCTGTCATAGTAGCTTAATAGATTAGTAACACATGATTCTCCCTTTCTGAAACCTGATTCTCCCTTTCTGAAACCAAACTGCCTTTCTATCATATTGTGTTCTTCAAGATGGTTTACCCAAACTTTTCTTATCAGCTTTTCCATTATCTTACAACACTGGTTGGTGATTCTGGTCAGTAGTTGAGTGGATTTTGTCTATTCCCTTCCTTGAATAGGGGAAAAATGTTTGCTTTCTTCCAAATGTCAAGTAGTTTACCTTGACCTAAGGATTCCTTGAATATTAAATATAATGGTCTGCTCAACTCTTTCGCCCATTCATGTAGGACCCAACATAAAATTTCATCAGGACCACTTGCTTTTGTCTAATTTACTTAACTCCTCCTGTATTTCTTTTTCTGATATTTCTATATCTGCAAATATGTGTGAGCATGCATGCTCCATATCATCTGTATCAAAATATTTTCTTCTGTAAAAACTGATTGGAAATTTTTATTTGGTGCTTCACAAACATCTTTCTCTTGTGTATAGATGATCCCCTCATCCGTAATGGGCTGTATTTTATCTTTAACTTTGGTTTTGCTTCGGACGTAGCTGTAAAATAGCTTTGGTTGATCACTACTTTTATTTATAACGTCTTCCTCAAACTGTCTTTGAGCTTCTCTCCTTATTCTTGTATAATCGTTCCTTGCCTGTTTGTAGTTGTTATATGCCCTCTCACTACTGTGTCTTCTGTATCTATTCCACAACAAGTCTCTTTTTTCTTTTGATTTTTTACATTCTTTATTAAACCATTTCTTTATCTTTATTTCTGATTCTTTGTTCTGTGGGATGTAATTTTGACTCCTATTTCATAAAGTTCACCGAATTTTCTATATATAACATTTGATCCGCTGAGTCCCACCGATGTACAATGCACGTCGCTACTTTTTTCTGCGGACAGACCCACCATAGTGCATCGTACGTCACTCAATTGCAAGGCCCACTGAGTGCACATTTTTCAACATCTGCGGGTGAGTTTTGGTAGGCATATGTTGGAGACCTTCCTCTACCTGCTGTCAAGCAGGGATACTGCCTGGCCCCACCTAACTCCCTCCCTCCCCCCCACACTAGGCAATTCACCTGTTAGCAGTAACCTGGCCAGTAAAGGTATGTTGCCCCACGGTCTCTCCAATGATGAAATTCACGGCGAAAGTGATTCCTGAGGTGGAGGAAAAAGAAACAAAGAAGCTAGAGGTAGAAACAAACAGAAGTGATGAGGTGGTAATGTCGTAAAGGAAGGTGCCATATACTGGGGCTTTGGGTAAGTGAACAATGCTTTTATCACCTATATTATTGTGTGAAAAAGAATATAGACTTGTACTACACATAAATTCGTACCAAATAAATAAATAAATACGCAATTTAAAGTTCATTTTCTTTAGCCAGGTACCCTGAAAAAGAAGAAAATGTAAGGCTAAATGACACCTGTATCAACATTTTTAACCACAGGAGGGGGATTTCTCCATGAATTTTCGATGTTTCTCACCAAAATCGGAGGTTTGAGAAAAAAAAAAGTTGAAAATCGGTCGGGATCTGGGGGTAGGCTGGGTAAAAAAAACAGTTGGGACTAGGCGGGTTAAATATTGTCCTCTAAGCTCTTTCTCGCAATCTACTTCTAAGAAGTACTTCTTCATGTCATGGTAGCTGCCCTTTTTGTAGTTTAGGCTCTTTTTGTAACTTTAATTACTGTTAACTATGTCATATGCAATCCTGAAATTGCAATTTAATATTGCATGGTCGCTTTTGCCAAATGGAGGGGGACACATTATACTGTCGATATCATTTTCTTGCCTAGTAAATACAAGATCTAGAACTGATGGATCATCAAGTCCTCATTTTCTGGTATTTTCCTTAACAAGCTGTGTCAAGAAAAACTCCTGCACAAGATCCAGGAGCTTTTGGTCCAAACAGCTTTCATGGCTTTTTATATCTAGAGTATTTTGATTAATATTTGTATTGTCATCTCCAGTTAATATAATTCATTAAGATTTCTCTTCCATTCTATGTATTAATGCTATAAAACTCTGAATTGAACACTCTGCCAGGTCTTAATATTTGCCTTTTTCCCAAGTGTTTGTTCTGGGTGGCATGTATAAATTTGGAACAATTAATTTTCCTTCAGATGTATTAATCTCTACTGCAATCAGTTCTACTAGTGAGGGTATATCAACTCCTATTTCTTTGACTTGTAGATTTTTCTGTGTTAATATTATAATTCCTCCTCCATTTCTTGAATTCCTATCTCTTCTCCATATATTGTATTCCAGTTTAGGATATCATTTGATATCCTTGGGGTTAATTTTGCTTCAGTTATGCAAATAATATGTGGTTCCTTTTCTTTGATATAATCATTCATCTCTAATAATTTAGATACCATTCTATCTACATTTGGGTACATCATATTGTTTACATACTTGTCATAACTTGAGTCTGCAACCATCCTTCTTTTTATTCCCTTCTGGTTATGTACCACTTTTGTACCTGCAATCCAATTACAGTACTTTGTAAAAAAAAATGTACTCTTCCTCTGATCTTCCCTCGTTCTTCATTTTTGCCTCCTCCCTCTTCTCTTTTAGTAATCCCAGTTCCTCTCGAGTCAGGCATCTTTTTATCCATACTTTTTTAAATTCCTCTCTTTCCATAAGTTTGTTTAAATAGAAGCGTTCGCGCGGAATGGAAAATCTGCCGGACACCACCCCAAGGCTTCCATACGGCCTAACATTTTAAGAGTCCAATAAATAATAAACTATGGACAGACCACATGTGCCATTTTTTGTACGAGTCAGACTGTATACAAATGTCAATATTCATATGGCTTTTTTATTTCTTACAGTCCAAAAACAGTCTTACTGGCAGATACTGTTGTAACCTTCTTAGAGAAGAATATATAAATATACTGTTTTTTTTCGGACATGTGGAGAGAATGGAGAATGAAAGACTGACTAAGAGGGTGTATGCAGGTGGGGTGGAGGGAGGGAGAGGGAGGGGAAGGCCGAGGATGAGGTGGAGGGATGGAGTTGAGAGGTATATGAGGGAATGGGGAGTGAGCTGGGGGGAGTAGGCAAATGGTGAGTTACAGAGCGACTTGGAGGCATTTTGTCTGCGGCCACCCTTTGCGGGATTAGGGCACAGGGCTATAGATAGATAGATTTTTTTTTCAGTGATATTTTGGATAAAATAGCATAAGTAAGAGTGATGTACATTTTTAAAAACTATTAGCTTAACCAGTATCGTAATTATCGATCAGAAAAATAACAATGAAGTTTAATTAAGACCCCCTTAGCCCGCTGAAATGAATACGAGACATAGTTTCTGGTTGTGTCTGACAGATATTCCATTCCGCGTGAATGCTCCTATTTTTTAGTATCTCCTCCACAGTGTTTACACTGTGGCAGCCGTGGCTCAATGGGTTAGAGCACTCTGCTCAGGCCAAAGGGTCAGAGGTTCAAGTCCACCCAAGGGTCACTGGCAGACATCAGGAAGGGCATCTGGTCATAAAGTGCAACACGTTCCAAACCTAAGTCCTCTCCCCAGGGGCAACGCCTTAGTCCTTAGGGGAAAACGTGGTGTAAAACTCCACAGTGTTTACACTCTGGAAGGTTCAGGGCTTTGAATTATTTCTGTCATATTTCCCTAGCCTTTTGTGTTCCTCTATGTCTTTATTACAGATTTCCTCTGATACTTCCTTCAATTCGTTTCATTTGTTTCGTTTTTGAAGGCGCCAACATGCTTGCATGCATCAGCCTTGGTCACCTAATGGCGGCTCTCCATGCTGCTCAACCTATGGCAGCCTCCCTGTTCAGTCCCTAAACCCTGAGGTTGCACTTAATGACCTCGTCCCATGTTTTTCTCGGTCTACCCCTCGCAACTCCACCCACAGTATTAACACTTCTCACCTTCTGCACCCACTTATCATCCCCCATCCTCTCCACAAGCCCATACCATCTCAATCTACCTCTCCTCATCACAACACCAATACACTCCAGTCCCATCCTACCTCTCAACTCTTCCATCGTAAACCCAGCCCTCCCCCAGGCATTGCACGCAGGGATGCACTGCACATCCACCTAATCATTGTTGTTTCTGTACGTTTGAGCCTGCGAATATCCTCTTCCTTTACTGCCAAGGTCTCACTACCATACAGCATCACACTCCTAACACATGCTGCATACAAAAACCCCTTAGCACATAGGGAGAGTCCTCTCAATGTCAGGAGAGGCAACAGCTCCCTGAACCTCTTCCCACCACTTCTCACCCTAACCACAGAACTAGCTCCAGCCCCACCTTCAGCACATTGACATTTCTCCCAAATAACAAAACTCTTCCACACACTCAAGAGACTCACCAGCAAGTTCAATCCTTTCACGCCTGACAATCTCCACCTGTTCTCCCCAACATGACGCACACATAAGATCAGTATTATCTTGCAGTCTACCTCTAATACCACTACATCTCTTGTGCACCCATTTACCACAAACACTGCACAAGATGGAATTACTTCCCATGCCCTTTTGGCAAACTGCCCATGGCCACTTTCCCTCTTCTTTGACTGTACCACCACCAACCCTAGATATCATCACTTTCCCTTGTGCCCCATACCATCTCTCCACTTCCTAAATCTTTCCTCCGCCTCCCTTTCATTCTCTGCAATCAACAGCAAATCATCAGCACACAACATCTCCGATGGGAGTCCATTTCTGAAGTCACATGAGAGGGCTTCAAGTACCATGATAAACAAAAAGGGACTCAAAACTGACCCCTGATGCACACCAACATTCACGGAAAACTCATCACTCAAAACTGCATTCACTCTTATCTGGGTGCAAGCACCCACGTATGTGGCCATAACCACCCTAACCAGCCACTCCTCCAACCCACTTCACCAGCTCTCTAGGGACTCTGTCAAAGGCCTTTGCCAAATCAACAAAAACAAAGTACAGTTCCCTTTTCTTTCCAATATATTTTTCCTGAAGCTGTCGAACAATGAATATGGCATCAGTGGTCCCCCTGCCCAGCACAAACACAAACTGCATCTCATCAATATTCACTCTTTCTCTAATCATACCATCTAGAATTCTCCCCATTACCTTCATTATCTGATCTAAAAGCTTTATACCTCTATAATCTAAATGCTTTATATATCTATAATTTCCTCTTTCCAGGGCATCACCCTTCCCTTTGTACACATTTACAATTACACTCTTCAGCTAATCATCTGGAACAACACACTCATATATCCATCCATCCATTATCCAATCCTATGTCACCCCACAGAGGTAATCACACATAATCATATTTATCATTATATTTGCTATCTCCATTTTGTCTCTCAAAATCTTGTTTTATACTTCTTCCTCATCTATACCAGTGATTACTATAGATTTGTTGATATCTGCTGAGTTTTTGACCAATTTTGAGTTGTTTGGATTATTTTTTTCACTTCCTTTTTAATGGTTTTTTCTTCAACTCTTGTTTCTAAGTCTTTCTTTACTTTCACCATTTTAGCATACATAGTTTCCACATCATTTTTGTAACTTTGCATTGCTTCATTCACCTGAGTTAACTTCTCTTCAGTATCACAGCTCTGATTGCTTGCCTAATTGTCTCTGTACCATTGCTGAACTCCTCCATAATACTCTCTTAGTTGACAGCTGTACTTGCCATTTCACTAATATTCCTACTAAGTGAACCCACCTTAACTGACAGCTCATCTCTTGTTGTGTTTTTCTTGTTTACTTCCATTACTAATATTTCATTTTACTCCTGCATGTGCAATTCCTTCTTAATTTCATCCATTTTACTCTGAAATGCCTTCTCCAATCCGTGCACCCTCTCTACTACTTTGTTGCAACCAGTTCCTGGTAGAAATCATCATCCTGTTTTCTACCTTTACCCCTTTTCTTCACTCTCTACCATTATCTCTTTTCTTCACTCCTTCCACATTCACTTTACTAAAGATGGTGGTCATCTTGTGGTACTGAGAGAAGAAAATTCTACTTACAAGTATGCATCCCTTGGTACAAGCAGACAAAACTGCTGATGAGCTTGGTCATCGCATTCCTGCACTAACTGGCTGTATTCTGTTATTTGGACAACACTTTTGCTTAAACATTCTCTTCTATATTAGTACACCATTTAGGTTAACCTAGTACAGAGCCTGACTCATATAAAGATACTACAGTATTTAGGTATGGCCAGTTGTGGCCAAGGGCGGCCAGCACAGAGCGATGTGGTATACATGTTGCCTCTCTGATGCCTCAATGTGTGTGTGTGTGTGTGTGTGTGTGTGTGTGTCACAGTATCACAAGAGTGACTCAGGTCAGGAGGGAGAGTGGATACCACTCTGGCTATTGAAACTAATTCTGGGCAGCTGATAAAATGGAACCCACATTTCCTGTTATTCAATTTTCTTTCTTTCATTTATAAGTGTGAGGAGAAGATACAAAAGAATGAAGTCAAGAAGAAAAGAAATAGATGGAGAAATGCCAAGAGAGAGGAAATGAGAAGAAACAGAGGAATAGATGTGACAAGAGAACAAAAAAGAGAGAAGGAAAAAAGAGAGGGAAGGAAAGAAGGCTGACAAATTCTTTACCACCTGCAAAATTCTATTTATCTATCTGTTGCCAGATGCCTCAATCTCGTAAGGGGTGGCCACAAACAAATTGCCTCCATGTCACCCTCTCCAACGCCATTTCACTGCCCGGCTCCCAGCTCACACCTCCCTCCCTTATATTTCTCTCCACTCCATCCCTCCATCTCATCCTCAGCCTCCCCCTCCCTCTTTCCCCCTCCACCTTACTTGCATACACTCTCCTCATTAGACTCTCACTTTCCATCCTCTCCACATGGCCAAACCACCTCAATGTATATTTTTCCTAATGCTTTCTATCACATCCACATCCACACCACAATGTTCCTTCACGTCATTATTTATCAGTCTGTCTCTCCACATAACTCCACATGCTCCACTCAAATAACTCATTTCCACTGCTCTCACTCTGGACTTGTGTCCTTCTAACAAGGTCCAAGCTTCACTTCATACATTAGGATGATATCACAATACTCTTATGCAGAATCTTTTTCACTTCCATACTCACTTTCCTGCTCCTTATCACTGCTTTCAAAGAACCAGCAACCTTTCTACCTTGTTGTACCCATTCAAGCACCTCACCTCTAAATGTCCATCCTTACTCATCACACCACTCAAGTACTTAAATGCACTCAAATTTTCCATTTCCTCCTCATTCAGCCTCACTCTACATTAGTGGCTTCATTTCTCTCAAAGACCATAACTTTACTCTTCCCTACATTCACCTTTTGATTCCGTTTCTTACACACTCTCCCAAACTCATTCATCCAGCCTTGCAGTTCCCCTTCATCTTCACAGTAGTATCAACTGCAAACAGCACAGGGAGATTCCAAACTCTACCCTGTCATTACAGTCACTCCAACATCCACTGCCCTACCTTGTGTGTCTCTTATAACCCCATCCATATACAGACTGAACATCCCTGGGGAGATGGCACATCCCTGTTCCAATCCAACATTCAAACAGAAAAATTCACTCGGTTCACTATCCACACGCACTGCAGCCTTAGCACCCTCATACATACTCTTCATGGCATTCAACAACATCCAATTTACTCCATATATTCTTAATACTTTCCATATTCCTTGTCTATCATCCTGTCATATGCTTTCTCCAAATCCATGAAGGCCGCATACAACTTCTTTACCTTTTCTAGAGACTATTCTACGAAAGACCTAAGAATGAATATCTGATTTACACAATCTCTTCCCTTCGTAAAACCTGCCCGTTCTTCTCTGACTAATTCCTCTGTTATTTCTCTAACTCCGTCAATATCCTACCATAATATATAGGGTGTCCATAAAGTCTTGAGGAGTAGCCATTTTTTAGGGGTTCATTTAACAGTACCTCTTTCATCAACAGGGTACCTGAAATACACAAATGCAATGTGATTAAAAACTTTGATAACCACTGAGTACATAGAACAAATCTGATTAAGATATCTCATCAATTGCCTTTGTAATAAATGTTAAATTGTAAAGAGACTTTATGGACAGTACTTTTCCTGTTACAATAAGAAGACAAATGCCCCTGTGATTACCACACACTGTCTTTTCCCATTTTCCTTTGTACAAGGGAATAATTATACCTGACTTCCAATCCTCAGGGACTCTACCTTCCTCCCAGGCCAATCTGCACATTTTCCATATCCATTCCACTACTATCTCTCCCCCATGCTTCAGCATTTCACCACACACTCCATCAATTCCTGGGGCTTTCTCCATTTAGACTTTCTTCATTACTTCCACTACTCTCATCCTACTGATTTCTTCCTCTCTTCTCACTTCCCTCCTTCACCCAGCCATTCTCCAGCCACTTATACTTGCATTATTTTCATTCTCTACGTTCAACAATTCCTTAACCCCTCCATGGCCGCCGGTGTCGAATGACGTTTAGCCGATTAATGGTCGCAGGCGTCGTTTCAGCGCGGCCTATAAAAAATGGTGAAAATTTTGGGGAAGTGAACGAACATTCTGAGTGTCTTCAGACTGACCTACACTACACTTCCATATACCTCATCAAGCAGTGATGAGTGGACTTTGGATTTTTTCACTCCTGGCCATGCCTAAACAAGCACAACAACACCCAATATCTCGACCCAGACAGAAAATATCATATTTGTCCTCTCTTGCAAAACACACACAACCACCTGTTTACATGATAATAAGAGAAAAGTACATTTTTGTCTTCATATCTTTACCTATTTGCTCAGGTTTGTTGCACTGGTTTGGATCATTTGATGCAGTGTGCAGCTTGTAGAAAACTGTGAAAACTTTCAGGAAGTGAACGAACATCTGGGATGTGAGATTAACCTTCACTTCATGCTCTCACACCTCATTTATCAGTTCACCACCTGCTGCCGTGACAAGTGGATGTATGATTTTTTCACTTGTGGCCATGCCTAAACACACGTAGTTACATCCATTATCTCGACCCAGACAGAAAATATCATCTTTTTCCTCCCTTGCAAAACACACACAACCACCCTGTTTACGATTATAAATAAACACAGGTATAAACGAAAAAGACATGAAAATAAAAGAAAAATTAATTTTTGTTTGGTATCTTTACCTATTTGCTCAGGTTTGTTGCACTATTTTGAACCATTTTACATATTCTTTGCCTTTTACAAGCATAACAGGAAAGTTTTCTGTGTTCATGTGATACTTTTGTGGGTGGAAAGAACTTCCTTCCCTTCCTGCTAATCAGCTCATGCGACGTGCGAATGGCAGGTTGTCTCACAATTCTAACCATGTAAAGTGTTGGGAAACTAACACCTGTACCCTTTTCCTTACCTAGGCAGAAAATATCACACTTCCCCACACTCACGACAGACAGACAACATATATTGTGAAAATAACAAGGTAAAATGATGGGGAAAGGTGAACGTATTTTTACGGAAAAAATACGTTTTCCCACATCTGTAAACGTATTTATTTCTGCTTTGTCTCTCTATTCATAATAATCAGACTTATTCGTAGTTTTGAAACTGCATTATGATTCTATTTTTAGCCATGCACCTGGTGTGTGAGTGGCAATCTGTGACTCAACTCCCTATTCCTAATCAGATCTGACCCTCCAATTTCATCCCCCGTGGGACAGCCTTGCCTCGGGGAATGGGCAATTTTCTCATTTAAGGTTGAAAATTCAATCCTTTCACTTCCTTTTCTCCAAGCATGGGCACAACGATAATGTAAAAAAATAATTCGACAATACCGTAAACATACTTTATATCAAAAAGGAGAAAAAATATTCATAATATTTTTTTTTTTGGAGCCAATCCAAATATATTATGTACTGAAATCATTTTATATCATCATATCCACAATATGGACAACATTTCTGCACCATTCACATTGTTTTGGGGGGTAAAAAATAATGAAAACTACAAGTGCAACGTTGCAGTGCGGTAGCACCTCCCAGCAGTGGATACTGGTTGCTGATATTTCTGCAACTTTCGTGCTCCATTGCAAGCCACAGAATGGGTCTAGGAAGCTGGGATTTGCAATGTTAGGTGCGTCTGAACTTCCTCATCAATATGGCAAGAAAAAAAATCAATTACAGAAAATGGCCCCGGTATCGGCCTAGGGTGCATATAAAATTCCTGACCCACGGCCACGGAGGGGTTGAAGTGTTCTTTCCAACTGCTCACTTTTTCTCCCTTCTCCACTAACAGTCTACCATTTTTATGTTTTATTCCCTGACTTACTTCTTTATGACCATGTCAAACTCTCTTTACCTCTTTCCAGAACATTTTCTTACATTCCCTTCACTTTACACTCAAATTCCTTCCAAATTCCTCATCCACTCTCTTCTTACTCTCTTTTACTAATCTTTCCAACCCTCTCTTCCTCTCTGCATATAACTCTCTCTTCCATTTCTCAACTTCCTCCATGCCCCTGTTTCTCATCCTCGCACTATATGCTTTCTTCTTTTGAATCACAGCCTCTCTCACCTCTTCATTCCACCATCCGTTCCTTGCGTCCCGTTTCATCTTCTCTTCACCCCACACACCACCTAACATGCTGCACAGATTTCTTCTGTGAATATCTCGCACACACCTTCCACGTCCCCCATCTGCTCCAAATCATACCGTATGTGCCCAATCACTCCACCACTTCTCTCATATATTCTGCCTTTTTTACAACCTCTTGCAAACTTTCTTCCCTCTTTGTATGGACTACTTCCTCCTGTCCTTCCCTTCTCCTACTCCTCCATTTCATTTGAACCTTGATTTTCATAAGTCCACTCCCCCAACTTCTGTATGCTCTTGCATCCATTACACATCTGATTCTATCATTCACACACACATAATCAATCACTGCTTTCTGTTCGTTCAGTTCATCACCCACGCTTCTCATTACTCACCACGTATACCTGTGGATCATTTTGTGTCTAAAGAGGTACTGGCTACAACCAACCCCCTCCCTCCACAAATGTCCAATAAAGCACTGTTATTCTCATCCACTTCTGTAGGCACACCCCACTCTCCAACTACTCCATTCACTTTCACATTCCCCACTTTTTCATTCATACCTCCGATCAAAAACACCCTCTCATTCCTTTCAAACTTTTCCATGCATGCTTCCACATATGACCAGAACTCTTTCTTCACTCTACAATCACAATCTACCAGCAAAACTGACACAAGAAAATCAACCCTTATGCCACAGGTGTCATATAGGTGATGTCTGAATGGGAGAGGGTGTGTATGCCTTTCTGGTGGTGACAAGTATAATTGTTCTTAAGTCTCTCAGATGCCACTGTCTTATGCATGCTTTACCTCTGGATAGAATAGTGCCTTTAGAAAGCATAATAGTAGCAAGTTTTATCATAGAAGGACAGACTCAACATGTGGTTAAACATTACCTTGGGTTTTAATGACCAAGATAAACTATTTTGGCTGCTCTGTACCCTTGGATAACACATAACACATAATCAGGTACCTTACGGGGGCCAACGAAAACACAGACAGTTAGATATATAACAACCTGTATTAGTGCTGGGCGTTGAAGAAAAACCTCTGCTGGAAAATCTGACAGAAGAATTGATTGAAGGAACTGAACTGCTGCTAAAATGTTGCCTTCACCATGGGCCAAAAAGGACTCCACTGTTGAATCTAGAACTTGACGATCACCGGTTGTTAGTGCCTAAGGAAGAAAGCAATCATTATTCCTATTTTCATTCTCCTATCCTACTAAACAGGAAAAAGAAGGTAATAATCATCATAACTTTAATTACTACCTTATGCTTCTTCTTATCATCATTCATTATTATCACCATCATCATCATTACCCATACCATCACCCTAACTCTATTTCCCACACAGTTCCTGGAATACTCATGTTGTAGAATTATCTCAGGAATCACCTCACTCTCAATGCATCAAGTCCTGGCTGATCCCTATGTTACTGAACACAGCTGGTATAGTGCAGAGTGTGATAAAGAAACTGAGTGATAATGAAAGCACAGAACCTATGGGATCTATCCTAATTGGTGCTGGGCACCTCACTAGTAAGCCCGCTTCTTCTTATCATCATTCATTATTATCATCATCATCACCATTACCCATACCATCACCCTAACTCTATTTCCCACACAGTTCCTGGAATACTCATGTTGTAGAATTATCTCAGGAATCACCTCACTCTCAATGCATCAAGTCCTGGCTCATCCCTATGTTACTGAACACAGCTGGTACTGTGTGGAGTGTGTGATAAAGAAACTGAGTGATAATGAAAGCACAGAACCTATGGGATCTATCCTAATTGGTACTGGGCACCTCACTAGTAAACCCAATTTTCCCCTCTTACAACAATGTAGACCCACTAAATACATAATTACAGGCAAACCCCGATAGGGAAATGAATTGAAAGGATCTTGAATTTGGCTCTCTTTTGTATTGTTTTTGTTTATTCTTGGAAGGAATGGTTTACAGGCTCCTGGCCTTTTGTTCCTTCTTTCTTGCATTTAAAAAAAAAAAAAAAAATCCATTCTCCACATTTGACTCCACTAGTAGAGTTTACTGGATCTTTTTGCAATTCCTTGCAACAATTTTCTCCTTTGACATGTTGATGAGTAAGGATGGAAGTCTGGAGGGTGAAGTGCTCGAAAGGGTGCAGCAGGGAAGGAAGGTTGCTGGTTCGTTGAAAGCAGTGATAAGAAACAGGGAGGTGAGCATGGAAGTGAAAAAGTTGTTACATGACAGTATTGTGATACCAACTCTGACATATGGAAGTGAAGCTTGGACCCTGTTGGAAGGACAGAAGTCAAGAGTGAGAGCAGTGGAAATGAGTTATTGGAGAGGAGCATGTGGAGTCACATGGAGAGACAGACTAACAAATGAGGAAGAGAAGGAGCATTGTGGTGTGGTTGAGGACGTGATGGGAAGCGTTAGGAGAAACACGTTAAGGTGGTTTGGGCATGTGAAGAGGATGGAGAGTGAAAGACTGACGAGGAGAGTGTATGTGAGTGAGGGGAAGGCCGAGGATGAGATGGAGGGATGGAGTGGAGAGGTATATGAGAGAGGGGGGTGTGAGTTGGGAGCATGGTAGTGAAATGGCAGGGGACAGAGTGACATGGAGGCGATTTGTTTGTGGCCACCCCGTTCGGGATTAAGGCGTCTGGCAATAGATAGATAGATAGACAGACATGTTTCATAATTTTTCCATCATCAGCAAATAAACTCATAAGTACTCAGTTCTTCTGGCATGTAATTTATATATATCAAGAACATCCTTGGGGCACTCCACTCGTTACCTTTTTCCAATAAGAAAACTTGTCTCTTATTACGGTTTCATTCGTCTTCCTAGCAAATAATTTTCCATCCATTTAAACAATTTTCCATGAACACCTCCATAGGTTTTCAATTTCAATAATAATCTTCTGTGTGGAACTCTATCAAAATCCTTCTTTAAATCCAGGTCTACCCATCCTTCACTTTCTTGAACAATGGCTATCACTCTACCACAGAAGCTCAACAAGTTCGTAACACAAGACAACCTTTCTCTCAGTCCAAGTTGCTTGGACATTATTACCATATGCCCTTCAAAAAATTTTATCCATCTTTTTCTAATGACAATTTCACATAGTTTGAAGACTATACTAGTGGGAGAAACCAGTCTATACCTAAGCAGGTCCTCCCTGTCACCACTTTCATAAATCAGATCTATACAGAGATAGCCCGATTATCCGGGCTATATGGTGTGAAGGGGTGACAGAATAGTCCGAAATCACGATTAATCCGGCGGAAACAAAAAGCAAGTACTGTTAGACTGATTTATTTACCGGTAAATGTACACTTAACGTAGTAGAAAGACCTTACCAAATCTTTGCATATGCATCCTGCTTGTTTCTGTATTTTTCTGGTTTCAGTTTGGTAAATTTCTTTATCTTGCTGAAAAATTTCCTCTCTGTTATTATCGTCACGTTCCTGAAGCTGTACAGTCGCGTTCGTGAGTCCTGATACACATGTAGTTGTCTTTGCTGTTGTGTCCACCGTTGATAGGATGTTGAACTATTTCACTTGCTAACCGGCCAAATTATGTTCAGTGTATCAGGCAATGAGCACAAAAGTTCCATATTCCAAAAGCAGTGAGCACTGCAATAGACAACAAAAACACCTGTGTATCGGGACTCATGAACGCGACTGTACCTACGATTGTTTCCAGCGCAATGGAAGCAACTCGACATATTCAAGTGTGGATTTCGTTTCCCAACTTCCAAACTGGAGATTAAGTTAGGTTAAATTATTAGGTGCAGTTAAGCTAAGTTAGGCCAGGTTTGGTTAAACAGCGAGATCAGAACAGTACCCTCCGCCATCATGTTAACTAACAACAAGAGTTGCACACCAGCAGAACAGCTAAAAACAACGGGGAAACAGATTTAACAAGAAATGATTATTTGCCAACCCAGAAACAATCAGAAAAACATAACAGAATATCAGGATGAACTGATTTGGTAAGGTGCTTGTACTGCTTACAGTAAAGTGTATGTTTAGCCCCCTCAATGGCAGTGAGTTCAGAAATTTGCGTGCTCCCGTGGTAGGCCTTGGAACCATTTTTTCTAAGTTTTAAAATCAGTTTCTTTTTCTTACAGATGTGGTAAGACTCGTCTGGTGCACTTTTTTTGTCCCTAAACCCATCTTCTGATTTGCTATGAATCGTGAAAGAATAAAATTAGGGCGCATGTTACATTAGCATTAAAACATACAGTACTGACGAAAACATCTGGGATGAAGTGACCGCCTGGCTGTTTGGGATAGTACAGAAGGTTTGTATAACCGTACCAATGACCTTCGTTCCCTTCCCATAATTGTTCGAAGATTTTATAGCTCCCTAACTCAACGTCACTGACACCGGTGCATAATGCATTGTTCAAGGATGGCAGCTATGAAGGGGTTAATGGAAATACATAATTATTTGTATCAATACTGTCTCAAACATACACATAACAACGAATGAAGAATGAGCAGTAAATGTACACTCAGCTGCAAACAGCAGAAATAAATGTATGCTCTGTCGGTCCGAAATGTGTTGGGAACCGCGACATTGAACAAAAAATGTGGGATGCTAACTTACGAGAAGATGTGAGACAGTTTTTTTTTTTTCTTCTGACTAGTAAACATTTTTGCTCCACTTCATCCCCTAAAATTGTGAAACCTATAAATTTTCGTGTAAGCTTACAGCCTAATGACCTTGCCAAGTCAATTTATATTCCTCTAGTTTGTTTTCTGTATTTTTCTGCCTATTTTGAGGGTGGTAAATTACCTTTCTGTCACAAAAAGATTTCCTCTCTTATTATCATAATGTTCCTTAAGCCTTACCTACTATTGTTTTCGGCATAATGGAAGAAACTTACTCAAAATTAAGGGGCATGTTACATTAGCATTTAAACATATCGGCGAAGAAATCTGAGAAGAAGTGACCGCCTGGCTGATTGCGACAGTAGAGCAGGGTCGTGTAAACATATCAGTGACCTTCGATCTCTTCCCATAATTGCTCACAGTTTTTTTTTATAGCTTTTAACTCACCGTCACTGACACCGGTACAGTAAAGCATCATTCAAGGCCGACAACTATGAAGGAGTTAATGGAATACATTATTGTTTACATCAATACTCTCTCTTTCACACACACACACTTAAGAACGAACAAAAGAATGAATATAATGTACACTTAACTGAAAGAGACAGAAATAACTATGTGCTCTGCCAGTCTGAAATGGAAAGCACAATATCTAACGAAGAATGTGAAACTGAATGCTAACTTAAGAGAACACATGAGATGGTAGAGTAATTTTTTTCTGATTAGCAAACATTTCTGTTCCATTTCGTCCCCTAAAATTGTGAAACCCATAAATTTTCGTCTAATCATACAGCCTAAAGACTTTACCAGTTCAATTCATATTCCTCTAGTTTGTTTTCTGTATTATTCTACTTTGAATATGGTAATAATTACCTTCTCTTGCTGAAAGATTTCCTCCTTTATCATCATCACATTCTTTAGGCCGTACCTATGACTGTTTCCCGCATAATGGAAGAAACTTATTCAGCATAATAAGAAGTAGATTTCTATTAGAAGTGGATTTTGTTTCCCAATTCTCCAACTGGAGCCCAGGTTAGGATAGGTTAAATTATTAGGTAGTTAAGCAAGGTTAGGCTAGGTTAGGTTATCAGTCGCCTAACAAAACTCCACCTTGCCATCCATGTGATCGAGTTGTGAGCAGGAGGTATGGATGGGGGGACAGACTCACGCTCGTTTACCCGTGCCTCGCTCGCTAGCAACCAGATGCTTCGTGTTTAAACCGGAGCTATCGTACGAATAACTCTATGTATTACTGTACCAATGAACCATTCAGTCACGGCCCGGATATACCGAAGGCTGGATAATCCGAGCCTGGATAATTGAGTTTTCACTGTATTTGCTTTTTTTCCATTCAGTAGGTAGCTCCCCACTTTCTATGGAAATCCTTATAATATCATAGACAGGCCTCACTAACTAATCTGCACATTCTTTCAAGATCCAGCCAGCTACTTCTTCCAGTCCCATTGCCTTTCTCACATCTGTATCCATCATCACCTGAAGTATTTCATTTCTCTCAGCTACTATTGTTTCCAATTTCAGTGGTTGCATCTACCTTTACAGGTTCTAAGAATTCCTCTTCTGTTACAAATACCGACTACAATTTATCATTCATTGTGTTACACAATTCCTCTTCTTTTCATATATTATATCACCATCTCTCAATCTCACTATGCTGTTCTCATTATACTATTAACAAATCTGTAGAACAGCTCAGGTTCTTTCTTGCTTTTATTAATGACATCCTTCTCGTATTTTTGTTCCTCCTCCCTTCTCACTTTTACATATTTATTTCTTATTTCTTTGTACTCTTTCCAAACATTTTCAACATATCCTTTTTTTTTTTTTTTTTACTTTATCCCATGCTCTATTCCTAATTTCAAATGCCTCAAGCCAATCTTTTTGTCTGTCTTCTTTTTTTGCAGTAACTTTAGGAACATGGTTTCTAACTCCCTCCTCATATATTTCATAAAGATATTGTATTTCTCTTGGATATTTTCCCCCTCTCCATGTTCCCGAAATATTGTCTTAACCCGTCACGTCCCAGCCGATTTTCCACCAATGACCCTCCCCCCCAATCCCGACTTTTTTTTTTTTTTTTGCTCAAACCTCCACTTTTGGTGAGAAACATCAAAAATTCATAGAGAAATCGCCCTCCTGAGCTTATAAAATGTTGCTACAGGTGAGAATACCCTCACCTTTTCATGTTCTATAAGGGTACCTGGCTTCAAAGAAAACAAACTATGGGAGAGGTAACTAAATCAAGCCACTTTAAATTACGTATTTATTTATTTAGTACGAATTTATATGTAGTACAAGAGTTTATTGGTTTTCACACAATAATATAGGTGATATAAGCGTTGTTCACTCACCAAAAACATCAACATATGGCACCTTCCCTTATGACATTACCATCTCATCACTTCTGTTTGTTTCTTCCTCTAGCTTGTTTATTCCTTTGTCCACCTCAGAAATCACTTTCACCGTGAATTTCGTCATTGGAGAGCCCGTGGTGCGACATGTCTTTACTGGCCAGGTCACTGCTAACAGGTGAATTGCTGAGAAAATGGCATGTGGGGGGGGGGGTCCACGTGGGGCCAGGCAGTATCCCCGCAAGAGGGCAGGTAGAGGAAGGTCTCCCACATATGCCTACCAAAAATCACCTGTGAAACTTGCAACTGCATCACATATGGGTACGTTGTTGGGTTTCACCATGACAAAACGTTGTGACATGCCTGTACATCATCGGGACGCCCCAGGCTAAGCAGTCAAAATCCACTCTCCCATATTTTTTATTTATTTATTTATTTTTTTTTAATGGAAGGAAGAAGGAACCACAGACTAGGGGCCTGCAATATGCTCCCTCCAAGAAAAAAAACAAAACACAAGATAACATATTTTGTCAATAAGTCTCATCTCTTTCTCCCATGTCCCTACCCAATACCTCCATCTCCATAACCAAATGGTCGCTCTATCCTCGGGAGCAATTTTACCGTAATTTCTGTATATTGTTACAGTTTCTTGTAAAAATTAGAGCCAATGTTGATGGTGTATCCTCTCTCCTAATTCTTATATATTCTTTAATCAACCATACAGTATTAATATACTTTCCGTTATCAGCTTCATCAGTCTATACCCCCAAGCTTCCACATGGTTTCCTTCATCAATTCCTTCCCAACTGACCTCTCTACAATTAAAATCACCCACTAGCAGCAATCTTTTTCTCCACTCAATTAACTTCTTAGCATATCTACAGACTCACTCACTAACTGTTCATACTCATCCCTATTCCATGCACTGGTTCGTGGTGGCATGTACATCACTACTATAACTTTCCTCCATGTTCATCCACTATTTCCACTTTTGTATTTTCTGATTGTACCCTTTTTGCATTTACCTTTTTATCTGTCACAATTATCACTCAAGATTAGGAGAAATACACTGAGGTGGTTTGGACATGTGGAGAGAATGGAGAATGATAGACTGACTAAGAGAGTGTATGCAGGTGAGGTGGAG